>VWZO01006910.1:73277-101372 GCA_013396975.1 Bucco capensis | reverse complement strand
TGCCTAAAAGCACTCATTCTAAATCATTGTAAAAATACCTTTTCATAGACCAATTTAAGATTTCATTCTGAAGGATGGTAGATGGTGGTACCACCAACTTGTTCTGGAGAAGGTGATGGAGGATTGAATGTGTGACATGGACCTGCCCGACATTTAGGTTACATTAATTACAGAGAAATCCGATATGTATTTTCACCAAAAGACATAGGAATAGATAAATCAATGTTATTTATTAAATATGTATCATGAAAATAATCCTTTTCCCATGCTGTGAAATGAGCTGAAAGCAATACTCTATTTTTCTTATTCTTCTACAACTGTTTCTAAAACATAAAGTTTTTGGTGTACATCATGTTTTAATTTTTGAACAGTAGTTAGATATCAGTGTAGACTAAGATTGTCTTGTTCTATGAGTGCTACTGTAAGGCAAATGCTGCATTTAATATTTCAATTTATTACTTGTGCAAGTGTTCTATACAGAACTTAGAGAGGGGTTACTTTGCAATTTTGAGAGTAGGTGAAAGTTTATATCCACCTAGTTGTTTTATGTAAGTAGTTATATCTTTCAGCTGTGATTTTTTTCCATGAGTGGTGCTGCTGTGGTTAAAATCTGTTTGTTGTAACTGAAGACATAATAGTAAGCTATCCAGGTTTCTTCATTCAGAAAGGCATAGGAATTGTGTTGGAAGTTCCTAACCTTCAGTAAACCACCATAACCTAAGGAGTACTGGATTTGGCTTTGGCATTGCAACTCCTGTGCTGCAGTTTTCCTGTGATCTACTTTTGAGGTCCCTTTTGATTTCTGCACTGAATTAAGAAAATAAAATCAATATTTTACTCACGGAAAGGTTTATTCTCGGTGCCGGGAGCCCAGGGGATAGCTCCACCAAAATACGCACTCCTTGCTGCTTGAACCGTGCTCTATTTATGCTACAAAGTATTACATATGCAACAGGCTACCATACACGTTCATTTAAGTTTCATATACCACCACCCTAGGTCCCCCTTTGTTATACACCAACCCCCCTCGGTCCATCTTTTGTCTTGAAATGCTGAGTTATCCAAGATGTTAGATTGGAGATCGGGTCCAGCTGATCTTCATCTCAGTCCTCTCCACCCTGTTTCGATGTTTTTGTTCAGTTTCAATGTCTCTGTTCAGTTTCAAATTCTCTGTTCAGTTTCTTTTGTGTTGTACCCCACATCCAGCTTATCTCATTATCTAGTCTTGGCTATTTCCAGTAAATATACAATGTTAGTTTGTCTATTTCCAGTAATGTTAGTTTTGCCTTATCAATCCCACCTTTTCTATACAGTTAGTAAATTCTTTTACTTATTTCCTAAAGGGTTCCTTCATGTTTAAGCGCCTTCACAAAGTATTCGCCTGATTCGGCTTTCTGTCGAAGTTGATGTTTCTTCCATTCCAAGTAGCTGTCACCTGTGCTTTTTGAGCACCAAAAGAAACACTTAAAGAAGACACAAATTAGTATACCTAGAGCGATCAGGATGCGCATTAATACAACAAGCTGCTTAAGCCATTCCAGATCAAGTAACCAAGAAGTGAGCTTATCCCATAGTTCTTTAAAGACCTATGAGGTGTTATCTTTAGAAACTTCATGTAATATCTGCGTCTGTTTCCATATTTCTTTCAAGTCTGTGGAAGTTCTTCCACTCTGGTCTACATAGGTGCAACAAGAAGAATTTATTACAGTACAGACTCCCCCTTTGTGATGCTAACAGTAGGTCCAAGGCCTCTCTATTTTGTAATACTACTTGTGACAGGCTATACACTTCAGTTTGGAGTGCCCAAATAGCTTCCATAGTCTTATTCTCTATGTTTTCTATCATGGCTGAAATGTTCACCAGAGTTTTTTTCAATTCACTAACTCCCAACCATGGAAGAAACCATCTTACAAAGCTATGGAAAGCCATTTGTTTTGTTATTAAAGGGTTCTCAACTCTTTTGAACCTCCTAAGATAGGTTCTAACCCATCCTTCCTTGTCATGCAGTTTGTCCACTGTAGTAAGACTGGGGACTACTACTCCTAAAATACATGTCCCTTTCCGCTTATCTGGTAATACCTTTTGTGCGTGATCACCGCATAACCAGTACCACCCTGATCCATCTGGTACTGGCCAAGCATGAGGTTCAGTACCCATAGTCATGGTTCGATTACAATGTGAAGAATTCCCCACCCACTCTGTCATATGATGGCAATCAACTTTCCCCATTCCTTTAGGTGGATTACATCACTGAAAACAGGTACTATAGTGAGTCTGAGGAGGAGGATTAAAAACTCCCAATGCCCAGTCCCGAGCACAATCAGTCTCAAATGTAGTATTTTCCCACCATTTTCTTCAATTTTCATTTTTTCCGATGATCCTGTGGAAGGGGAATTCCTATCAAAGGTATTCCCACATTTAGTTTGGCCTTAATCAGCACCAGCATTTCTACTTTCAGAATCTGAATCATACACATCAGTTTTGTAACACTATACTAACTGTAGGCATGTCACCTCAAATGCAATCCTGAAATTAACTTTGTAATAGAAATTGTCCAGATATCTGCAAGATAGCGTAACACATGGTCGTGTAATAGATACTTCCTTCTAGCCTGGAAGAGACTGTAAAAGCTCTGTTCTGCACTGTTGGAGGTGACTGCTGAGGCCTTCAGTTCCAAGGGGTCTCACATGAATTGATTTATTACAGCAGCCCAAAAATATGTTTAAAATCATTGACTACAAACAGTCCAAAATAATTACAGATGAGAAAATAAATTTCAAATAAATTTCTTTTTTTTCACCTGCTCTTTGGCTTCACTGAGAGAAACTTTGCTACTGTTATGGATGTGGATCAGCAACACTACAAGGAAAGCTGCAAACCCAGAAAAAACAAGAAGTTAGGGGAAAAATCATAGCTTAAAGTGGGTTCATATATTTCAGTAACTGAAGAAAATTAGGACACAGTACAGAAAAGGGTGCAGTTTATTTGCCCTGAAACAGTACCACGTGTGAAGATGGAAAAGTTGACTTTAGACATACTTAGACTAGGGGGAGCAACAGGAAGTAAAGCTTGTTATGGGCAACAACTCAGTTTTCTAAGAAGTCTTGATAACTTTGGAGGTGATAGCAATACAATTCAACCTCAGGAGGAAAAAAAATTTAAATTACTATACTCGAAAGGCTAGGAGTTGTTTTTAAACTTTTCCTTATATTAGATGACATTGCAATGAGAAAGAGCTAATAAGAAATGTCAAACAGAGTCTTGTTATTAATACAGTCTTCAAAGATAACACAAGAATTAGGCAGGATATACATTTTTGTGTGTGTGAATGTCTGTATTTTAGCAGAACTGTTTTTTGTAACTTATAGAAATATTGGCAGTTGCTCTCCCCATATGCTTCTGAAAGCTTTCCATGATATTAGCAACTTTTTGAGATAGTTTTGATGAATCTTATTGCCAAATAGGTCTGAATAAGTTTAAAAAAAAAAAATTCTCTTTATGATAGCAGAATTTCAGTTTGTGATAGTAGAATTTCACTTTGTGATAGTAGGTCCCTAATCAGACATTCATCTTTATAAATAAAATTTGCAGGGGTGGAAAAAGACCAAGCTTGTAAAAGTATTTCTGCATTTCTTTAAATGATACTCCCCACCTATGTCTATCCACAGATAGCAAAAAAATGTCAACTTCCACTCATTTCGCTAGCTCTTGACTACTTTTCATATTGGGCAAAAATATTAATAATTGAATTTACTTTTTTTAATTGTCAGTAACTGCTCTCTTGGAGCACAAACTGAGTTTCTACTGCTGGATTCTTATATCTTATGTGTGATAGGTACATGTTACATCCAGAGATACCACTAAGATGAGAGTTTATTATAGCCATAAGAGAATAACACTTTATATGAGCTATAAAATTTCAAAGAGATATGTAGCTGACTGCCCTTTGCTGCCAAGGCTGGTCCTGCTACACTGTGCTGGGTCCTTACACATGTTCTGAAATTACAGTCTGGCTGCATTACAGATAAACTGATTGCGTATGCAGGGCTATGGCAAGCAAAGCCAAATGATGTGATTGGGTTTTTTTGAAAGCAGTTTTAATTTGTGTGATTGAACAACCGTACTGAAGTGGCTTCTTTGTGAGCCATCATAACCAGAGGCTTGCCAGAAGGTTGCCTTCAGACATACAGTTCTAATTCTGTCTTGAAACACTTCATCCTAAGGGGTCCAGGTGAAGTTTTGTAATTGAAACAACCTCAAAATCACAGTGTAGATTACTTGATGGAGTAGACAATAACAGTAAAATACACCTGTCATCTTTGTAAAATCTTGTCTCGTGGCTAGGCTTCGCGAACGAAGATCCAGGGAGGGCTCCAGCCGCGCTCCTCATCAGCGCCTTTTCCAAGTGCGCTGATAAAAAGAGGATAGCGGATAGCACCATCAAGCCTGCGCAATGGATTGTTTTTAGGTGAGACACAGCATGCACAGAGCTGAACCCACCCTTTAGTCCTAAGGTTCATCTGCCAGGGCCTAGCAAGCTTGGACGCTGGCAGTGAGGTCCTTAGGACGGAGGTTTAACCTCTTAGATGGAAGGCCTTACAGGGCTAAATGAGCTCCATCTGCCCGGGTTTGGAATCAGAGTTGTCCCTCTCCTAGGATGACTGCCAGAAGGCTAATGAGCTCATCCTACCCATACAAGGATTATGGGAACATGGGTATCACTCCCCACACTTTCCTGTGGGCAATGAGTTTAATGCTCCCTCTGCTGTCGACACAGTTATCGCACCAGGGGCCACATCTTTGTAAAATACCTTGAGTAATTACACACACGTAAAAATGAGAAATTAACTCCTGTTACCCATCACAACAGAATCTGACATCAGATACATGTAAGAGAATTCTATTACTGCTATTTAAGTGTACCCAAATCTTGACTTAAAATCTCAGGAGAAACCCATCACGGTATACAGAACTCTTAAAATAATTCCACTGAATTGAAAATATTTGCATCCAGAATGAAGAAAGAACTACAGAGACTGTTCACCTCTTTGAAACAGAATTTTCTCCTGATATTTTTCTTACTAAATATTTTTTCTCTATTAGCTCTAGGGTGCTGGTAGGTTTCTTAAAAAATGGATATCCTTGCCTATTTTAGAGTAGGTAATGTGAAATAATTAGATTGCCCAAATTTGAGTAGTTAAACTCCACTTACTTGAGTGTGCTTTAGCTGAACCAGTGTGTGTTTGGGTAGATCATCCTTTACCTTCCTCTTTCTTCTAGCTGTGTTTAGATGCTACTGTACTTGAGCTGTCCTCCATTAAATATACCAGCACACTTCCTCTGAAAACAACAGCTCCTAAGCTACTTTTTATGGCTTGGAGACTATCATCATTGCAGCCACTCGCTTCTATAAAGGAGCTCAAAGACCTTTTACAGTGATATTCCTGATAGCTTGAAAGCAATTTCTGGCATGAGAATAAAAGAGGTCTGAATAATGTGAAATCCCTGCAGTAGAACTGGTGAATGTATATTAATGTTACTATACTAATAGAGTATGCTAATGTTATTCATAGATACGATGTGATAGGGTGTTACATAGAGTTAGCCCACGAGAGATGCAGGAGGAAATTTTAATGACTCTTGAGAAATCGAGTATTTCAGACAAAGTAAGCTTGTTCAAAAAGAATTATTGAATTTCTCTTTTTGGCATTGTGTGAGGCTTGCCTATAACTGTTTGGTTTGTAAATTGGTCCTAAATATGTCAAACTTAACCTCCTATTTAAATGGGTCAACATAGGTATGTATTTCTTCGCTGACATGCAGGATTTTTTCATTAGAGTGCTTCATAAAAGTAGCACAGATTAACTCATGATTTCCATTTCAATGTAGCAATAGAGAAATATGTTTGTTGTTGTCATTTGTGTTTCCCTGATGATATTCTGTAAAAGTAATCTTTCATCCTTAAATGTGCTGCTGCACACATGAATTCATTTGGTAGTTATTACAATGATCCCTCTAAAGGTATGATGTCTTTTATTAGAACTGTACCAAGTTTCCAGGGCTGGCTTTGTTACAATAAATTCATGCATAGTTAATACCCCTAGGGTTTTTGGCTGATAATGATGATATTTCACCTTGGATTGCACATTGTATAATGCAACAATACTTTGTTTTCTATGTATATATTATCAAATTATTCTACTTTTATTTAGAGTTTAATTTCTGATGTGAAACAGTAATTCTCTGTGCACATCTTTTCTATTTAGGGACAAGGTTCTACTAAGATCTGTAGCTCTTCTGTTCATGTATGAAGTATCAATCATGTGTCACTTGAGATACTCATCAGGTGCCACTCAGGAATCTTGCATCAGTCAGGCATATGAATCACGGATCTGAGTTTACATATATGTAAGGTTGTTTTTCTCTTAGGTTTATCTTTAAACACTTTGCTAGAATTATTTTGCCTTTTAATTCTAATTCTAGCTAGCAGTATTTTCTCTTTCTCCTGACATTTTGATATTTCACAGTAGAAATTGTGGGGAAAAGAAAAAAGCATGGTCTGTATTGTTTTAGAAGAATTATCTCCTCAGGCTTAACTGATTTACTCATCCAAAATAAGAAAATCTTTTACCTTATTAGGGATTATTTACCCATCAAAGAAGATATTTAAAACTCACAAGGGAATTTTTTTCATTTTGGCCTAGTGGAAAAGAAATGAAGTGAGTCTTAAGAAGTAGTTTATTGATTTGAACAGTTGTGTAGCTATAATCCTGTAGAAAATATTACATCATAAAATGCATTATGTCTCCAGGGAAAAGAAATTGCAGTGGAATCTCTGAACTGGTACAGAGAGTTCATTAGAAATAATAGACACTTTTCCCCAGAACTCTGAGTCTCCTGATTACTTTTGCTGTTATCTATATATTGCTGCTGGCTCAAAGTTATGAATTATAGGACATCATAAAAGATAGAATCTAGATTTTTATAGCTTGTAATCAAAAATTTCTATCTTCTTCAGTCTGATGTTGCTGTGAATAATAAACATTGAATTCAATATATAAAGCTTCAAAACTGTGTTTAAAATTACTAACTTTCAATGTCATCAAGCAAACATTTTAAAATTTTATAAACATGCTTGCAGACTTCTCAGGATTGCTAAATCTGTTTTGTAAGAACACATAATAGCGTTATTCATTCTGATATGGTGCTATCAGCACTGAAGGTATATTGTAATATATGTTGGTGCACTAGTGTGATATTTTATGTCTGTAGTAATGGNTGTTCGCGAAGCCTAGCCACAACAGCAACAACAACAATGGTAGCAGAGTACTGCATTTAAGGAGACTGGAGTTTTGCTTAGCTGAGGCTACAAGAAAACTTTCAATTTAGAGACAGGGAATCATGTCAGTACAACCCTTTCTTAAGATTTCCTGTCCTATTTCTAAACTTCAGAGACAAAAAATTAAGAGCAACCTGATGTTTCCATATTTTTTGTACTTAGTCAAATAAAAAAAAATATTTTTGTAGTCAGTGAGAGAGATGGTTTTGTTTTCATTCTAAAGCATTGGTAAATATGTCAGTCATCTTGAATTGGTATTTTCCAGTAAATATTTAAAGGACTGGTAAATTCAAATATAACAAAAACAAAGGTAGACTCAAAGTCCAACTCAATACAAAGTGCAGCTCATATCTAACTAGAAGTAAGCAGCAACCATTAACAGGTCTATTAAATACATTACTCTAAAAATGTATTTTTCCTCTTCATTCAAAAAATCACATATTAAGAGTAACTGAAAGCAGTCAGTCTAGTCTTTGCAACTGCATTGCTCTGAGTAAAAATGTATTCACCAACTTGTCAGAAAATCAATTGCTAGAAGACAAAACCAATTTTAATTTAGAAAAAAAATAGAGGTTAGCAAGAATTTATTTGTACTTGGTAAATTGCTTTATCCTATGACTTTAAGCAATTTATAAAAACATGTGGATTAACCCCTTCTTTTTTAGGCCTAGAAAATATTTCTACTAGTTTAAAAAAAAAAAAAGATTTATCCTTGGATGAAGCCATTCTTATCTGCACTGATCTGGAAATAAAAATAAGCTGTTTAGGGAAAGCAACGTAGTCTAATTTCAGGCTGAAGAGATTATTCTAAGCACTTTATGCATGAGTTGAACTCCAGCAGAGGCATAATGAATTCTACTGTATATTACAATGAAGATTTTAGCTAATCAGACAGAATAAACTGATAATAAATTTGTACCTTGAATAGTCTGCCTCATAGTCTGTATCATTTAATGTGAGCTATAAAAGAAGCTGGTGAAAGAAGGAAATCAGGATCAGCAATTGATCAATAGTAAATGCAGAAAAAGTGTGTGGCAGACAGCACCTGACTTGGCTGGGACTGCTTTGCATTGCTATTCTTGGTTACTTCCTTGTCACTGGCCTAAACTTTATCAATGTTTATTCATCCATCAGAGAAATGCACTTGTTTCTCCTAGGTCACAATGACCTTTAAAAGTCTGATATTCACCATATTCACTGTAGATCTTATTTAAATGAACTATTGGGAAGGCATTTAGAAAGAGGCATTTGAGAGAAGAAGGTGCAGTTTGACATGTAATCTTGTATTTGTAGTTAATATTAGTTTCTCTTGGCTGTGAGAATATAATTGTGTGAACAAGTGCAGTAATCAAGCAGTTCATGTTATTGATATTCCTAAACCTAATTTTCAAAAGTAAATTACAACTGCTGCCAGTTTCTGCTTTGAAGATCTATATGTATAAAAAGGATAATTGTAAATTATGACATCAAAATCTGTCGGTTCTAACCTGGATTCACCATTTTACTGCCTTTCCTATACCTGGATTTAGGGAGAGGGGAAACAAAACAAAAAACAACAACAAAAAAAAACCACAAACAAAACCACAGAAAAAAACAAACCAAAAACCCCATACAAACAAAAAAACACCAAAACTTCTGTAGATACCTTTTCCATGTAGATCAATCTTCAGGGCACTTGTTTTTCAAGCATTTGATTTTTTTATTTTTTTTTTCAAAAAGAATGGAAAGTTTCACACAAAAGTGTGATTATTTCTTTAAACATTCACAGCCATGTGAAAATCCAGATTTGCTATTCTAAAGCTATTGTAATAGCTATCAGTATACCTTGTAATATATCAGAGTTACATTATGTATAGTATCATATAATATCTTCTATCTAATCAAAATGTACAGATATTAAAAAAGCACCACAAAAACCTAAACAAAAAAACACAAACACAGTATCACAGTATGTCAGGGGTTGGAAGGGACCTAGAAAGATCATGTAGTCCAACCCCCCTGCCAGAGCANCAGCTCCCTATCATTCTGGAGCTGGGGGGCCCAGAACTGGACACAGTATTCCAGGTGGGGCCTAACCAGGACAGAGTAGAGGGGGAGAATAACCTCTCTGGATCTGCTGGCCATGCTCCTCTTAATGCATCCCAGGATGCCATTGGCCCTCTTGGCCACAAGGGCACATTGCTGGCTCATGGTCATCCTCCTATCCACCAGGACTCCTAGATCTTTTTCCCCAGGGCTCTCACTAAAGAGCAGTCTCTTTGTTTATAATTCCTAATCTCTAACTTCTAATCATCTCTTATCACTCAGTACCAAAAAACCTTCTGAATCCAGAAATGATCTCCCTATACACCTACTTAACAGACAGCTATCAGGTCACCTTCGTTTGAAAAGATAAATAGTAGAAAGAACAACCCAAATATAAATCAATAATTCTGTGTGTGCCTCTGTCACAGGCTTTGTGGTGATCACAAGTCATTGTCAAAGTACCTAACATCATACTTTACAAAGTACCTTCACAAGTAGCAGTGTTGTAAAACTCTGCAGATCAGGTCATGCCGTTCACTATAAGTTTGGGAAACCAAAGAAAGACAGCCTGGAGTTTGAGGGAATTTTTGTTGTTTCTTAATGAAACAAACCCGTGATTGTGCAGAACAAAGGGTTCTATGTGTTACTGTCAGAATATTTCAGACTTGTCTAAGGGAAGAGAGGAAATAATGCTAAGCGCAGAAAACTGAGGATGGGGAAAAAACCCAAACCAATTTCTCCCATTCTTCCAGAGGGCTGCCCTAACCATTTATGCTGGGGTCATTGTTTCTTTTTTGAAATGAAGGTATTTTAAAAACAACAGAAGAGCATTTCACTAGGTGAAAATATCTAACTAAACTTTCCTAACAGTCAGTTTGTGGGGAGTTAAAGATCTGAATTTTGGGGTTTTGAATTTGGGAGGATATTCCATTTCTGAGGAATTGCTTAGTTTTCTGGTTGTTTCTGATCTCATATATATTTTCCCATCCAATTCTGTGACTACATCTGGGATGACTGAAATATTGGGGTTTTTTTGAAAAATAAACAGTTTCCACATCTAAACAAAAAGTGGGAGTTTTTTTGAATATCAGTATTTATCTTCCTTTACCTAGGAAGGCAACCTGTGGAAACAAACCCTCAGGTGATATCTCAGCTGGCATGTTTTTTGGAGAGAGTTTATTTTACTTATTCATTCCTGATCCTTTTCAAAATGATCACTGCAGATGTATGCATTTCTGACGCTTTTGCTAAAGGTCACTTCTTTCCACCTGTCCTGGTCTGAGTCAGAAAAGAGCTAATTTGTTCAGTGATTTTACTTTTCAGCTCAGTCTCTTCTAAATAACTGCACTTTCTGAAAATAACAGCGTTTTTTCAGGGTCGACTTCTAGTAATGAAAAGACTTGTTTATAGTTAGTACCAAGGATTGGTATGCAGACCAAAGTCACTGTTAAATCTTGTGTACAACTGTCAGGGGTGCAGAGTAAAAGACTGCACCTGCAGGAAGGAGAGGACAGGTGAGCCTAAACTGACCAACTCTAGCTATTCCTTTCCATATAAATAATATTCAGTATAAAGCTAAGGGATCACAAAGGTCAAGCTCTTTTCTTCAATGGCCTGCATCTGAGGAGGATTCTGTCTGTTCTACCTTTGATCTTGATCCATGCATTCCTGAATCCAGTTCCTGTCTGCTGCTGAGTCCAGTATAGGACTTCTCTAGTGCCTGTCCACAGCATTAGTGGTGACAGTGATATAATTGCCGTGGGGGGAGATTGGGTTCAACTTTGTGTATATTTGATTTCATTGTTACTATTTTCATTTGTGTTAGATTTCTTTTCCAATCCATAAGCCTCTCTCCCCTATTCCCTTTCTTTTTCCATTTGGGAAGGGAGAGGGGTTAATAGACAATGTCTGTCATTCATTTAGGGGCCAGCCCAGCCCAAACTCTTGACACTTTTCTTTCTTTTTCCCCTCTAAATACAAAATTAGATAAATGAATTTTCCATCATTTTCTATTCTTATATTAATGAAATTATAAAGATTATTAGCCATTAGGGAAATTAATGTGCAATAGTGACTCGTGTTGTGCTTTCATCTGCTGCCAAATACTGAAGTTTTTATACTTTAGGTAATAGCAGATGACTTTCATAGTCTCAAGAACATCGTGAACTATGTGAGGAGAATCACTATTCTCTCTGTTACTTGCTTCTCCACAGGATTTGACAAAGGTTTGTATGCCAGTGGACTTCTGTGAGGTTTTTGTTGTTGTTGTTCGGGTTTTGTTATTTTTGTTGCTTGTTATTATTATTATTATTACAGAATGTCCTGAAAAATTCATCGGAAATTACCAGGTTTGTCAGAAACTAACAAACCTATAGTGAAGGAGGAACTTCTTTACAGTGAGGGTAACGGAGCACTGGACCAGGCTGCCCAGGAAGGTTGTGGTGTCTCCTTCTCTGGAGACATTCCAGAGCTGCCTGGACACATTGCTGTGTGACCTGGTCTAGGTGATCCTGCTCTGGCAGGGGGGTTGGACTCGATGATCTTTCTAGGTCCCTTCCAACCCCTGACATACTGTGATACTGTGATGACTGTGAAGGTAATCCTTTGTTGACTGTTGATTTCAGATGTAAGGTGAAGGGCACTGATGATTGTGACTAGTTTTGAAAAAATTCAGTGAAAAATGAGGTTAAAATTCAGGTTCCCAACAGATCCATTTCGTAGTATGGCAAAGGTCCTGATGCTTCCTTGGATGTTTAAAGAGAAACCTTCAAAACTATAGGAAAAAAAATTATATATTTTAAATCAAATTTTCTGTTAACAACCTTGACTACAAGTTTATATTTCATTTATTGTATTTTGGAATTGTCAGCAATACATTGATTTTCCTAATGGAGGTATTTTGTTTACAAATTGGAAAAAACATACAAACCAGATCCATTTTCTAGATATTTTTCCTGGCAATGAGCTATACATACAGTATGACTTATTTACTATTGCCAATGATGGAAATAGTCCAAGTTCTAATGCTTATATTGACCAAAAGCTACTAAGTTCAAAAGTTCCCCCTGTTTCCTGAATAAAATTATGAATTATTTATTGTTCTTTGCTTAAAAACATACGAGAAATATAACTGTGGATCTCATTTTCAGAAATGTTTCTGTTAATTCCCACTTCCGTGAGAATTTTCTTTGAATTTTTTTGAATTGTCAGCTCTGCATTGCCAGCAGAGAGAAAGTTAAACTTGAAAAGAGTCAAGAAACATTTCTGTAAAAGAATATAACATTTAGAATTAATGAGTATTTAAAATTACTTTTTTTTGAAGTTAAGTATTAGTAGTAAAGTATTTTATGTTGTCATGTGTTTATTAAATTGGAGGAACAGAAATACCTTAAATTCTTTTCATTGAAAACGTATCATTTTTTATGGCTGAAGGTAAAAAGATCAGATGTAGATCTATTTAAAAGTGTGTAGAGTTTTTGTGGTTTGGGAGTCCTGGGCAAAACCAAGGCAGCAAGAAATCTTTTGTTTGCTTGTTTTTTTTTCTATTTTTAACCTCCATCAGTCGTCGTCGTGGCTAGGCTTCGCAAACGAAGATCCAGGGAGGGCTCCATCCACGCTCCTCATCAGCGCCTTTTCCAAGCGCACTGATAAAAAGAGGATAGCAGATAGCACCCTCGAGCCTGCGCAATGGATTTTTTTTAGGTGAGACACAGCATACGCAGAGCTGAACCCACCCTTTAGTCCTAAGGTTCATCTGCCAGGGCCTAGCAAGCTTGGACGACCTCCATCAGTATGGCAGAGTAAAAGTCTTCTCATTCTTTCCAGTGTATCGTTGTTCTTTGGTCTTAGTGCACAAAAGCTTTTCTAATGAGATCTGAGTTGAGAAATGAACATGAAAAATTGAAACTAATTAAAGACTTTTCAAGGCCTATATATATTTTCTAAGTTCTTACAGCATTTCCTTGAAAGTCTTTTGTCTTGCAGTTAGACCAACATTTTTTTGCAATGCCAATGTAATGTCAACTTTTTAATCATGAGTAAGAAAGTATCTGAGAAAAGTATTAAAGTTTTGACCCACCACTATGCAGAAGACATTAATATTTACTATGTATTTCTCAAATTACTTTCTTCATTGAATGAGACATGATGGATTGCAGAAATCCAATTTTTCTTTAAAGCATATTGATTTATAGATACACTGTACATGTATTGCAGCAGAGAGATTTACATGTACTGAGATTTACGTGTGCAATACATTTATAAGCACAGTTTATAATTTAGATTTTTTCACACTTCGTTATGATTTTATCAGGAGTTTCTCATTAATCTTCAGGTATTTTTCTAAGATTGTAATATATTTTCCTTTATATTTTGGAACCAATGTGTACATACCAGACTTGTTTTTTCCTTTTTCATCAATGAAAATGTATTTGTACCAATATATAACATATATTTCTGCTTAATGACTAGACTATATCCTACCAAAAGTTAATAGCTAAGAGCTCTGTATTTAAAATGCATTATGTGTGGTACTCTACAGAAAATGTATCACGCTTCAGAAATATATTTTGGCTGATGGGATTTTATTTTCTGTGCATGCCTGTAGATTCCATGCCTGTGAAGATCCTACACTCTAGTTGAATTCCCAGTTTTGAGATAGTTTCTTTAAAGGCAGGTGTTTTGCTGAAATAAAGAAAGGCTGCTGATATGCAAACTCAGGAAAGGCCATAATTTTATCATTTCAATATATTATTTGATTCATTAGTGACTGGAATTCTAATGCTGTGTTCTGGCATGAATTCTCAACACTACTGTTAAGCATAGGAGTAAACCTCAATTTCAGAACAGAATAGCAATAGCTGTTCCTGTTAGGGAATGATAACATACCTTATCTGCGTTTCATTATACTGGAATAAATACAAACAGTCCTACTGGAACTAATAGCTACTCTAGATTTACACCAGTGAAATGGTGATCAGACTCTGTACTAGTGCCTCAGATTAGGTTATTATCATAAATTCATGCATAAATTTTAATAGCAAAAGGCTAGAGATAGGGAAGAAAAAGGTTGAAAACATATGTACTGCCCTTTTAGTGATGTGCATGCACTGCAAAATGGGAATAGAAGTACAGACAATGTGAATTGCTGCTAAAATTATCTTTCATCTTCCATGATCTGCTTTTTCTCAATGGAAAAATTATATGTTGGTGTTAGAGCAAGGAAAACTTTCACATTTTGCTATGTAAATAAATTCAGGATTCTTTTTGTTTCTTTTCTCAGAGAACATTATTTGTAATTGCCTGATACAATGTGACAATTTGCTTTTCAACAGTGAACACACACAAATAACACACAGTTTCAGAGAGGTATTCCAGATTAAGAGTCACAGATGGGGAATTTTCAAGTCATTACATTTTACAGAGCTATTACTTCTCTGTGCACATGCATTTAAAATTTTCAGCATGGTTAATAACTTATAAATACGTTAATCACTATCTAAACACCTTGAAAATGCATGAGATTAGGATTATGAAACCAAGGTCCTAATTCAAGGAAGCCACAGAATGTGCTTTATCTCACTGTAGTTCAGACCTAAAATTAAGCCTGTAATTGCAAGTTTGTCAAATTGAAGATTAAATGAATGTGGCAAGTCCTCTTAGAGAAATCAGAAGTGTGTTTGATTGGCACATACCAAAAAGAGAAGCTATTAGAGTCAAAGCACAACGCTAGGAGAGAGAGAAAAGCAACACTGGATCACTAAAAGAGAATCTTGTCAGACTAAATCAGGTATAGAGAAGGTGGTCTGTGTTATGGAAAAAAAAAGCCCAAACAACAAACCTAAATCCCTGAGATCCAGGGTACAACAGTCCACAGTGAGGGATACAACAAAAGGGTTGGAAATCATGGTGGAATTATCTCTTAATTGAGCTTTAGAAGGCAGAAAAATGTGGCTGGTGTCCTCAGAGCATGATTATTTTTCTTCAGAACTTCAAATATATTTAACCATCAGAGTAATATTCCTCTCTGAAATCCAAGTAAGGCTTATTTTCCTTTTTCCTTCCCCCTCCCCCCCTTATTTCCTGCCAACCATCCTTTATTTCTGTGTGCGTCCTGCCCTTTCTATGTTTATTCTTTGAATTGCTTATGCTATCTTTTCAGCCACTCTTTACCCATGCATACATTCAGGACTGCTGGACATCTATGTTACACCTAAAAGATAGCAGGTTGTACACAAAGGGAATGCAAGATAGTGTTGTGAGCCATTGGCACTGGCTAGGAAAAATGTGGGGAAAGAGGGGAAGATTCAGTATTCCTAAATGCAACTGCTATTTTCTTAGCTGAAATTAGTAACAGGATGTTGAAAGCTGAAGAGCAATATATAACTTCCCAGAACTACAAAAATCTTGCTTTAAAAACACAAACAAACAAACAAAATATTAGTCATATCTAAACAAAAATGCATTCTAGCCACAAAAATAATTATTAGGAGGGAAAAAGGTTCAATTAGGGCATGCAAAGTACTTTCTTTGGGTATGGCAGAGTACTCCTTCACCAGAAATTTCTAACCCTTATTAAAACCTTAGTATCTCTTCCTCTTTTAACTGCAGACAACACACTTGCTTACACCAACATTTGCATGGCAATGCAGCCAAAACATAAAGAGAATATTCAAGCAAGATATATGCTGTACTTGTCCAGTCCCTCTCAGGGGGAATTTCCACAGCCGTTTCCAAGATCACAGGGACAGGCATACAGTGACTGAGACTTTGTGCAAAACCGTCACATAGAAAAAGAAGGTCCCAACTCGCTGTCTGTCTTGAGTTTTTGAGCAGAACGGTAAGACTTCATTGAATAACTTCATGATTTAGACTTCTTCTTTCTACAGGAATGAGCAAAATACTTTTTTTTTTCATTGAAAAATTCAGTAAATGCTTGACAGTTTTCAGCGCACAGCTGTGCCTGCACAGAAGTCCTCAGAGAGAATTTTGCTGGCTATCGCCAAGTTCAGAGAGCTGAATGTGAATGGAGACACATCAGAGAAAGTTAGAAGGTATTTTACAAACGATTATCATTTCTGATTTCCAACACGTTAAAGCTAAGTGTTTGTATTTGGCTAGTATTGTCATGATAATGAATAATCTAAGCTATGTTTTGTGTGGCAATCTTGTCTTAAACCTCTGTTGTATCACACACATGTGCATTCTCAGACCTATGCACTCATTCATGCATCTACGAAAAATTATGGTTGAAATCCCACCAGTTTAAAGGGCAAAGTTAAAGGCACTGCTTTAGAGTCACAGTCTGTCAGTGCAGCTGATGAAATAGCAGCCTCTTGTGGTAAAACAAAGGAGAAATAATGAGGAGGTAAATCCTCATGAGGTATGGCAATGCATCTTCTTTGCAGAATAACACCAAACTTTCTTATCCTCTTGTAGTGCAGGTGCAATGATTATCAGATGAAGGCATACACAGGTTGTCTAATAGTTTCCAAAGGGAATAAGATTCATTTGCTCATAGACTGGGATGACCTTTTAATTCCCAAGTGTGAATGTTAATAGGCTTCCTCATTAAAAAAACTCATTAAAGTCAAAATCCCACTGAAAATTATTAACGATGCCATGATAATGGTGAGAAGAGAAGCTCATACAGAAACAGTAACTATGTTTTGAATGTCTTCTAAATTCAGTGAGATTAGTTGTTGAGCATGTTGCCACAGACCTTCAACGACAGTAATAATAGGTTCACTCTAACTCTGTATTCACCATTCTGTAAAAGGAGTAGCACTTTTAAGAGTGCAGTGTTTGGGATGTATGGGTTCACAAAAAAAGTTCACATTTTTTAGCACGTTTCTCTTCACATACTCACAAAACCAATTGTAACTGCAGCCTGTTGTGTGCAATGCAAAACCAATCTCTAATGTGCTTGTATTGTCGTTAACTCTGTACCCAGTGCACACTTTTGTGATAGGAGATGAAGTATGGCTAGAAGAGGCATTTTATTTATGGAGGTGGAAGATTAGTTGTTAGCCAGGATGATGTCCTGCTTACCTGTAACAGAAGACTTGCTGCCAAGCAGAGCAAAAATGAATCAGCTTTACAGGGGAAATTACAGTACTTTTAAATAAACATGGCAATTTTTCTCCCCTAGTGGGAAACAATGTATTTAAGGGCTCAGGCAAAAACGTCTGTTAATCTGTTCCTTTGGGACAGTTACAGGCTTTGCATCAACACATACTGACTGACAAATTGCTAGTGCCAAAACGAATGAATGTCCCTTTTATTGATAAGAAAAGAGCATCATTTGGTGCCAGGATCTTACCGTACCATTTTATATATACTTTGTTATCCTTTACACTGTGCAATGGATGGAGAGAATATGTTTTGCACTGTGTACTACACATAACTATTATAGCTAAATATTCAACGCCTTTTCAATTTTATAAGATTTTCTACAGACTGACCTTTTAGTGCAATGAGATCACCAATGTATCACCAGTGTATTTAGGATTTTCATTATTTTCATTTATTTATTTATATATTTCAACACTTGATTAAAAGCCTTGCTGGATTGCAATGTTGGACCTCTCCTTGAAGGCAAGCAGTGGTTTCTTGCTCGTCACGTAAAGAACTCTATTTCCCTACCATGAAAATAATTACTAAAAAATCTTGCTGTGACTACTGTTATATTTTCTAATCCTAGCGGATGCCTTAAAAATAGTCCTCATACTGAGTCACCATGCTGCTAGCTAAAATGGTTTAATCTTCAGCTACAGCAATTTTTTGTAACATTCTTGTTGTTGCTTAGTTTCATAAGTTAGATGCAGAGTTCACTTATACTTTTATGGTTGATAATATGCCCCTCTCTGGGATATAATTGACATCACTGCAGTAGCAAACCAAGGAAAGAAAGGCTTTTATTTGTTCTAAGTGGTTAATTCATGAGCTTTTTTCAATCAACTCATAAAAAAAACCATACACAAATAATAAGGAAACCATGATGCTTGTAGCAACAAATTTAAGTTCTATTCTAAAGCAGCATTCTGTATAGATAACTAAAGGAAATAGGACTGATTTTCATTTGAGTCTAGCCAGAGAATGAGGGTCATTTGTTCAGAAAACTGTCCTACTCTAAACTCATTTGAGCTTGTCAGAAGACTAACAAATCTATTACTGCTGTGAATATAGTCCATGCACACTCAGCCTGATAACATGGATGAGAGAATGATTGCAAATGAGTACAAGAGTAACATGGACATACTGAACAGAATCCAGCAAAGGGAGATGATTAGGGGACTGGAGCATCTCTTCTATGAGGAAAGGCTGAGAGTTGATGGCACTGTTCAGACTGGAGAAGGGAAAGAACTTATCAATATATATAAATACCTGAAGAGGTGGAGCCAGGCTCTTCCATGGTACCCAGTGCCAGGACAAGAGGTAAAATAGACGCAAACTGAAACATAGGTATCTCTATCTGAACATCGGGAAACACTTTTTTGGTTGGTTGTTTTTTTTTTACTGTGAGCTCTGGCCTGGCACAGTTGCCCCAGGAAGGCTGTGGAGTCTGTCTCCTTGGAGATACATCAAAAGCCATCCGGATATGGTCCTGCACAACTGGCTTTAGGTGGTCTTGCTTAAGCAAGACAGTTTGGACCAGATGACCTCCAGATGTCTCTTCCAACCTCACTTATTCTGTGTTAAGGACACAAATCAAACAAAACTCGGAAGGGAGCAATTGACAGAGCCACTTAAGAAACAGGCCATTCCTCTAACAGCACTTTTAGAGATCAGAGAGGCATCACAGAGGTTATGATGTGTTTTTTTCAGGGGAACTGCTCATACTGTCTTTCAAGTCTTTTACCATTAAATAGCGAGCTCAAAGTAAATTCTGTTGTCATTTACACCACTGGAGGTGAAAGCAGTATTTGACCCACATAGAGTTAAATTATTTTCATCCTGCATTTCTATATGTTATTGTAGTAGGTCTTCAAATACAGGATAATCAACAATAAGTCCTCGGATATATTTGGAATTGTAAAACTCTCAGGACGTTTAATTTTCAAACAAGCTGCAATTCCTGAAAGGGTACAAATAGTTACCTGAAGCTCTTGTACTGATTTCAACACCACTACACAAATATGAGTGAAGGAAGTTTAAGAAGGACAGGAACTCCTGGAAAGGGTAGAGGGAAGGGCTACAATAATGATTAGGGGATGTGAACACCTCTCTTATGGGGAAAGGCTGAGACAGTTGGGGCTGTTTAGAGTGGAGAAGAGAAGACTGAGGGGGAATCTTATCAGTACTTATAAATACTAAATAGGTGTCAGGAGGATGGGGCCAGTCTTTTTTCAGTGGTGTCCAGTGACATGGCTAGAGGTAATGGGCAAAAACTGCAAGCAGGAAGTTCCATCTAAACATAAGGAGGAATTTCTTTCCTTTGAGGGTGGTGGAGCACAGGAACAGTCTGGCCAGGGAGGTGGTGGAGTCTCCATCTCTGGAGATATTCAAAACCTGCCTGGACACCATCATGTGCAACCTGCTCCTCTCTGGTAGGGAAGGTGGACTAGATGATTTCCAGAGGTCCCTTGCAACCCCTAACATTCTGTGATTCTGTGCAGGATTTGGCCCATGGAGTGAGCAGTAACACAGACGAATGAATTTAATATGTTTTTCCAAGGCGTGTACTGGTGCAACAGCTTGTCTTTATTTAATTTTAACTCTCCTAATTTAAAGAGCAATTTAAACCAGAATGATAGAAGCTAGAGGGGAAAGACACCTATTACTTCATTGATTTAATCTCTGCCACTAAAAAAAATGTTCACTATTATGCTTTTCAAATATGTTTTTCAGAATTATTCTTAAAGTTAAAAGCAACAGGGCTTCTACTACTTGGAGAGGATTAGAGTTTTCTGGATATTAGCCCTTAGGACATTTCCCAGACATAGTCTTTATTTTCATTTTCATATTTTAATTACTATAATTTTGATATTTTGAGAAAACACTAGGAGAACTAATAAAGAACCTGCTTACTGATGACAATCCACCTGAACTTTTGGAACAATGCAGTTTTTTCCTGATCCAGCAGACCTGCAATAATATTTCAGTCCCACCCTCCCAGACACTTAACACAACCTGCTCTCTGTTATGCCAGATATCTTCTGGGTTTTTTTTTGGTTTGGTGGGGTTTTTTGCTTTCTGTTTTTTGGGGTTTTTTTTTTGGCTGTACTGCTACCTCCAGAAGCAATTTTAGCTTATCTCTTTCTTTCACAGACAGAAATGTTCATTTTCTTTCTTGCTGTTTTATGAGGATGTCAAACCAAATAGTGAAGATGTCTCTCTTGTTTGTTCCATAGCCAGATATCCTCAAGCTTTTTGTTTCTGTTGTCCTTCTCACACAAATAATTTTTTTCAGGTACTGTCAGTTTTCTTTCCCCAAAGCCTTAGACATTTTCTGACTAAGCATTGTTGCATGTTTTCTTTTTCAGCTGTTTCTCTGCAGTGACCTTCTCAGTTTCTTCTGCCATTATCATTCAGAATTCTCTCTTGCTTTCTGTTATTCCTTTGTCCCCTCTATTCCCTCTATTTCTGCTTTCCAGCTACTCACCCACATCTCCTCCTGCAGCTTGCAGAATTAGGTCCTTTCTTCACTTTTATGAGTCAGCATCAAGGAAGGCACTGCCCTGCGAGCAAGGTAAGCTCGGCAAAAGCACTTTTCAGATCTGTCTGCGCAGGAGGGGTGTTACAGAATCACAGAATGGTTTTGGGTTGGAAGGGACTTCTGGAGATCATCTAGTCCAAACCCCCTGCAGTGGGCAGGGACATCCCCAACTAGACCCTACAGCAACCCGGTATTCCCAGGTGGTCTCCCATCCAAGCACAAACCGGGCCAAAACCTGCTTGACTTCCGAGATCAGATGAGATCAGGCCTTCTCAGGGTGGTATGGCCGTTAGTTGACCCTGGGCTGTGTCACATCCCCCTGTACTCCCAGCACAGCTTCCGGCGGTAGTCTGAGGTAACTGCTGGGGCAAATCGGGGGTAGAGCTGCATGTAGCCCATGTGATACATGCCCCCCCACCAGGCACTGATTGGGCCTGGAAGCCAGAGTCCCCCCAATCAGGGTATAGTGAATTTCAGCTGAGCTAGTCCTACACTGAAGGTCGATAAACTGTCCCCTATATTAGTCAAGCCTAGGGAGCAGCGCGACCCAGGAGCAGGGTGAACAGGGGCAGGCTAACAGGGGAGCGCTAACAGGGGCGGGCTAACAGGGACGGAGCAGTTAGTGAAGCAGTTAGTGAGGCAGTTAGTGAAGCAGTTAGTGAAGCAGTTAGTGAAGGCAGAGTGTAAAGGGAGGGCGTACAGGTGGGCGCTATTCCGCTACAGGTCTCTGAGGTGATACATAAAGGGTTAGAGATAGCCTAGAGTTACATAGCAATGGTTACTACTAGGAAGAAAGCTGTAAATTATCGAGAAGTGGCAACCCAGACAGAGCTCTGGAGGGCACATGCTGCCACCCAGGTGTCTGGATGTAGTGAGTGCCTGAGACTGTTGCTGACTACAGAGGGTTGCTGTGTAAGATGTGAGCAACTTGATCATCTCCTCAGCCTGGTTGCTGCCCTGAAGGATGAAGTGGAAAGGTTAAGAACTATTAGGGACTGTGAGACGGAGATTGACTGGTGGAGTCACTTCCTGACACTCCCTGGATGTTCCCAGCAGGAGGTTCCACCTTGTGATAAGTATGAATCTAAAACTCTCGTTAGTGATTTTAGGAGTTATAAGAAAGCTCTAAAGCCTGTGGTGCAAATAGCACTGGAAATGGGCAAAGAAAATGAATTCACAGCTATAGCTACAGGGCTGGAAATTAGGCAGCTCTGAATATCTCTCTGCCAAGCTGACACAATATGTGTCTTTGTGTTTGCCTTGTTTCTCATCTTATATTTTAGAAAAGCACTGTACATCGGTAACAGACATGCATCCTGCATTTTTTTCTCACACACATGGTTTTGACGTGCCTTAGTTATACTCCTATAACAAGATCTTTTAACATTTCAAGCAAGTGGTCACTTCTGAAAGCAAGTCTTAAAAAGGAAAAGCACTACTACTCTTCTTCCCATAAAAACAGAAAACCACATTTTTTTTATAAGATACTTCATATAAGTGCCTCAAATCTTTATTATCCTAAAGGGCAATCTTCTCCATCATGCCACCACAAAGAAGGCAAGCAGGCTTCAACAAGTGGTTCTGTGAGGACCATGCATGAAACATAAAGCTGAATCTCTGAAAATAGATAGACAGACAGGCACACACATGCACACTCTTGGCAAAAGTAACATTTAAAATAGTGTCAAGTAACAGTAAGTATTACTTAAACATGAGAAACAGGCAAACTCTGCCTAAACTCATCAGTGAAGAATTTACTTTGGGTGCATTGCAGTGAGCTCTTGAGTCTGTGGTTTTGGTTCATTACCTGTAGCAAGTTTGAATTCTGCTTTAACCTCAGATATGTTCAAGACAAAACCTTTGTTGCCAGATGTCTGAATTGTGTGACTTGGATCAGCTTTTATTTGCTAAATAGACTTTATGTGATTGGTAATATCACAAGTATATTATTACATGAAACACATAGAAACCTAAAACTAGTGTGAACTTATTGTTCCATAACTGAGTCACCTCCTGTCAGTTTCCTTTGCTATTATTTTTGTTGTGGTTGTCTGTGAAAAACTGTTTCTTGTTCTGCTACCTTTCACAATTTAGTGCAGTTAAAAATACCCTATTTAATTTCAACAAGCATAAAACATTTTTCTTTATAGCTGTCTTTTCTAGGAATGATTAGTGAGTGAATCTATCTGAAGCGCAAGTACACAAATGAAAGTATAATTTAACAGTCACACAAACAATGAATTTAATTAACCAGCCAAAATCACAAAGTTGCTGTTGAAGGAACTGTCCTTCAAGGAATAGATATATATATAAAGCAAGCTACCCTTATAAATGGAATTAGTTTTGTTAATTTATCTATTTAATTTTAAAGCCAGTGAAGCCACATGATTCTTCCTTTATACATACATCCATATTTACAGTGTAATCCACTGTTTTCTTTATCAGGTCATAAGGAGTTTGTCTGTTTGGAGTTTTGTTTTAGTGTTTTCTTTTTTCAGAGCTTTAAAAAGAGAAGAGGGATCTCTTAAACTCCTGTTAAATACCGTGGGGATTGTACTCCACTCCAAACATGATTTGAGACATTTTAGAAGTGAACTTTTTCTAGGATGCGATCGTGTGTGTGTGTATTATAACACTTTATCACCTTTTACTCAGGAAGTGGTAAGATATTTTTCATGCGTGTGCAAGACCTGCAACATTATTTTCTATGAACCTACAAGTATATGTTTCCATCTGATTTGCCTTCACCTCAGCTTTGCTACTTTTCCTGTAGTATGGTAAATTAAATAACAATTAATAAAATTTCAACTGTCTACCATAATGTTAATCATAACCTCCTAGAAATGCTCTGCAACATATCAATTATTTTCTCATTTAGTGAAAAATCCTACTTTAAGAAGCAGAATATTTTTCAATAGTAAGTACCAAAATTGTATGAAATAATCATTTTATAAAGTGAAACACATGGAAATATGAAAGCACAAGTTATTCTTGTCTTAAATGTCCTACAAAATCTCATACTTCTGTTTTAGCAGAAATTAGATCTCTGGCTCTTAGGTATTGCAAATACTTTTCTAATGTGTTGCATATGAGATATTTCCAAAAGAGGCTTTCAGCTATGTCATTTCTAAAGTAGTTGTTAAATTAATCTATACATCTTATAGGCAAGATCACTGTTCCAGTATACCCAGGATAGCAGAAGTGAAGAATCATTCATTCATTATTAAATAATTTACAAATAAGTGTTGGAGAAATGTAAAACCTTAAAAAGAATTTTTCATATTTAAAACTTTCTTCTTATTCTGAAAGATATGATTTTCTTTTGCTGATATACAGTGTGGTTATTGTAGGAATTAATGCAATTTTAACAGGACATAATATTTCTAAACCATTCTGAAATAAATATGCCTATGCTGGACTATGTGTTATGAAATATTCAGCATTAGACAAGAAATACTTTGAAAGGTATATATGTGCTGGCACTCCAGTAATTGGGTTCATGAATTGCTTCTAATAGAAACATGAAAGTTGCTTTTTCTCTCTCCAACTAATTTCACCAGTGCTAATGAAAAAGAAGTATTTTTTAAAGAGAGTTTAAGAAACTGAATTCGCTCACACAGAGATGAAATACTGAATTTGACTTTTTTTTTCCCCCAACAATCCAGGTATTTAGTCACACATGCAATTTGTGCACTGTTAATCTAACAATGCATGAAGTACTTGGAGATATACTACAAGAATTTTTCAAGAGAAATCCCACAACTGTGTTAGTCTTATGGTAAACCCTTGTAAGAGGAACTTGAGGACTTCTTGTCAGGAGGAGGAGGAGATAAAGAGGAAATACTTTCACTCCTTTTCTCCAGCAAATAACAATGTCCTTGCATAACATAAGAGAATAGCAGCACTTGGTCAAGAATGTTTATTAAATGCATCATCTCTAAGTATTCATGTTTATTTTTGAGAAAAGTGATATCAGTTTCTCAGATGTAAAGATGAGACACTAGTAGAAAGTAGAAGTATCAAAAGTAGAGGTTCTGCTAACAAATGACAGATTAAACAGTTCCCAGGATACATCCAAGAGCTCTGAAGGAACATATTGTAGAAGGTTGAACTCCTATAAAACTGAAAAAAAAAAAAATCCAAGCATAATACTCCCAAACCCAGGTTTTCATGAAAATGAACTTCTGTAGAAGAAAATATTTTACCTACTTTTGAGAAGGGCTAATGAGATCCTAGAAATCATAGAATCATAGAATTGTCACGGTTGAAAAGGACCTTAAAGATCATCTAGTTCCAACCCCCCCTGCCATGAGCAGGGACACCTCCCACTAGATGAGGTTGCTCAAAGACCCATCTAGCCTGGCCTTAAAAACTTCCAGGGATGGGGCTTCCACCACCTCTCTAGGCAACCTCTTCCAGTGTCTCACCACCCTCATGGTGAAGAACATCTTCCTAATGTCCAACCTAAATCTCCCCTCCTCAAGTTTGTATCCATTCCCCTTAGGCCTATCGCTACCTAACATTCTAGAAAGTCCTTCACCAGCCCTCTTGTAGGCCCCCTTCAGATACTGGAAGGCCATAATAAGGTCTCTAGGAGCCTTCTCTTCTCCAGACTAAATGATCCCAACTCTCTCAGCCTGTCCTCATAGCAGAGGTTCTCCAACTCTCTGATCATCATCATGGCCCTTCTCTGGACATGGTCCAGTATGTCCATATCTTTCTTGTACTGGGGACTCCAGAACTGGATGCAGTACTCCAGGTGAGGTCTCACAAGAGTGGAGTAGAGGGGGAGAATCACCTCCCTCGACCTGCTAGTCACGCTTCTCTTGATGCAGCCCAGGATACGGTTGCCTTCTGGGCTGCAAGTGAACACTGGTGGCAGATCTTCAGTAAATAACTTGGTTGAATTAACTATTTAAAAATCAATTTATGAAATACTTAGTGGATCATAATAACTTAATGTAGTATAACTTCTGGAGAATGTCAATAAAATGGTGAAAGAAGAAGATAGCCAGATATGTTTGTCTAAGCTTTCTAAAAGCCTTTGACAAAGTCTTTCACAAGAAGGCATTAAAACCAATCAGTGTTAAAGGGAGAGCTAAAATTCTGTCATGGGTCAGAAGCTGGATGAAGCACAGGAAACAAGGAGCCTGACTGACTCATCGTCTTTGAAGAGGATGAAATGTTAACAGTGGTGTGTTTGAATATTGAGAGAACCACTCTGGTTTAACATATTGTTTGCATTAATGATCTGGAAGAGATATGATATAAGCAAACTTCCAGTTATTAAAATTCAAGTAAAAGAAGGATTTGAGAAATTTCAAGAGGTTTTAGCAGAATGAAGCCACCAACATGGTGAGAGGTGTAGTGTAAAGCTGACCATGGTAGAATGAAGCCCAGTGCTGACAATTTTCTGAATGCTCTTCAATATATTTGGATCTGTAGTTAAGATATCTCCTCATTAAAGAAAACAAACATATATTTCTCAGTGACAGATCTACTCCTCTCCCTGCCCCCCCGCAAAAAAAAAGCTCTTCTATATCTGTGCTTCAGAAAGCAAATTGAAGAATATCTAATGAAGAATATCATGAAAAGATGTCACTTTACATTGACCCCTGAGTATAATGGTAGGTTTTGAAGCTGAATATATGTACATGCATGGATATTAGCTGGGTAATTAGAGATCGTTGTGACAAGGACATTTGGAAAACTGATCTGAATTAATATATAATCCTACAGAGCTGATATTTGTTTAGTTCTGATTGTCCTTCATGGTTGTAGCCATTTAGGCAGTCAGGCTTCAAAGCTCCTTCATGAAGAAGGGAGCCAAAATCAATCTAGGCATCTGCTTTCTATCCCCCAAAGTCAGAGTTCTATCCTTCTATAGGACAGCTGAGTTTCTAGGGAGTTTGCAGCTCTTGGTCTTTGTCCCTGATTGCTAAGAATTTTTAGGGTATGTTACTTTGTCAAGGCAGGTGTTTTATGCTGTTTCTTAGCTGTTATTCCCCTTGTTGAGATGCTGCTGCTTCTTAAACCAAATCCAGTCCTGCCCCAGTTCTCAAGATCGCACTTATTCAATGACCTGTAACTGACTGTTAGTGAGTTGCTAACAGTTTTGGGGCCTCTGCTTCCAACCTGTGCCTACAATGTCAAAGCTTTTGCTGATATCCTGTGGTCAAGGTTTAGAGCACAGAAAGAGATACCTGATGTTGAATTCAAGCTCACACAACCAGGTTTCATAACAAAGGGATGAGAACCTCAGTAGGTCAACACTGGGACCTTGCCCTGTGAGCAGCAAGCATCACTAGTGTAAAACTTCTTACTACCAGTTTTGGTAATGTTTTTACAGGTCATTGTTACAAAGAAAAATGTGCAGGGTTTTGCTATATCTGTGTGCTTTTGTTTGGGTTCAGAAAAAACTAATGTTAAAATTTGTACAGTGCAGTCCTACTTTTGTGGGAGCAATAGGCTTCTGCTTTAGCTATGTAGGATGCAGTTTTCCTAAAGAATTTAACAGTGAATGCACGCACTGGGAGGATGATAGGTCTGGGTTATAAGTCCCTGTTAGAAGAATTTTTCATGACAAGGCCATTATGTCAAATGTCAGAAGCTATTCTGACATTATCATAGAATCATAGAATCATAGAATGGCCAAGTTGGAAGGGACCCTAAAGATCATCTAGTTCCAACCTCTCCGCACTGAGCAGGGATGCCAATCACTAGACCAGGTCACCCAGGGCCACATCCAGCCTGGCCTTGAACACTGCCAGGGATGGGACATCCACAGCCTCTCTGGGCAACCTGTTCCAGTGCCTAACCACTCTCCGGGTAAAGAACTTCCTTCTAATCTCCAATCTAAATTTCCCCTCCTTCAGTTTATATCCATTCCCCCTTGTCCTATCACAGTCTGACCTCCTAAAAAGTCTCTCCCCTTCTGTCCTATAATCTCCCTTTAGGTACTGGAAAACTGCTATAAGATCCCCGCGAAGCCTTCTCTTCTCCAGGCTGAACAATCCCAACTGTCTCAGCCTATCCTCATAGGGGAGGTTCTCCAGTCCTTTAATCATCTTTGTGG
>VWZO01006910.1:12624-73081 GCA_013396975.1 Bucco capensis | reverse complement strand
CTGGTCATTGGAAGAAGATTGACTACCAGTAAAGATTGAGACAAAGAACCATAACAGGAACTTAGCTTAGATGACATTTCTAGAAGAGTCCTCATTTTTCTTAAATGGAAAGGATTTTGATATTTTCCCCAACTGAAAGGAGGAAGAAGGTTTTTTGCTTGTTTGGTTTGTTTGTTTGTTTGTTTAATTATTATTAAATTTTAGTTTCTGTTGAAGTGCCGGTTTGATTGAACTAGCATTAAAAGAGGGACTATAGCACTCCAATTGTTCATGCTAAACTCATCCATTTAAAACCAGAGAAAGTTTTAAGGGAGTCTCAAATGCCTTAAATTATTAGAGCAGGAAGAAGGTTAACATTTTTCTCAGTTGAACTTTTTCTTTTACTAAACTCAAACACTTTGATCATTTTTTTCTGTTCACCCACGAAATAAGAAGAGCTATTATTTTTCTGGCTCTGCTTCAGTATCTACCCTTTCCTCCAATTCAAATGACTGGGGAGGCTGGCAAATGCGATGATGACAAGAGCTGTTTCACCCATCTTTTTGCTTTCAAGATATATTTCTAAAAGAGGAGGAATTTTTAGAGATATTCTGGTTATTATAAGGATAATTTATAGACTAGAGAATTCTGCCACTTTTATCCCCACATCCTCTCTCCTAAGGAAATCAGCAGCTCCGTTTACATTATTTATAACAATTCCAGCGAACAATAAATTGTAAATCAGTAATTCTCACCAGCTGCTAGTAGCAGAGGTAGACTTATCAATGCATTTTTTCAGAAGAAGCAAAATTAGATTGTTGCATTTTGGATTTTTTTCTCATTTGTTGTTATAAAAAAAAATACATATATGCCTCCCTTTCCCATAAGTCGCTTCCTTTACAAGGCATCAGTTTTGCTTACTGAAGCTGAAAATAAAGCATTAGACTGAAAAAGAGGACGTGAACAATAAAATCTGGGTTTGTGTCTCTTCCTCGATATCTCTAAAATGGAGAAAAATCACTGCAGTCAACTCCTTATCTGAATGAGAATAGCTCATTTGTTAGCAGTGTACCTACTTTATGTACTAAATGATGGCTTTTCCTGTGTTCTCCCCTTTCTTCCCTCACTGCCCAATAGAAGCAGTTGTACTGATATGTTAATTTAATGTTAATATTTTGCTGGTTCTGATGCAACAATTAAGCACATAATTTTCTAGTTTTTCCTCAGGGACTTCAGTTAGCGTCTCTCATACATCATAAATAGGGAATATTTTAATAGATGGTTGTTCCTCTATCCCCATCTCAAGTTATCATTTATTTATGAAGACAACAAAAGACAAATTTAACAATAGAAGAGTCAATTAAGACAAATATTTTTATAATCTTGACACAAGGCATAATCATGTTACTCTACCAAACCTACAAAGCTGAATTTGGTCTTCTGTGTACATGATAATTAGAGCGAGAAAAAAAAGTTGGATTTGTGTCAAGAGGTTTCAAAAATGCCCTTAGTGTTACAGCTTCTCTTGGGCTGTTTCAAACAACAACAAACAGTGAATGTACAGAATAGACAATTTGCAACCATTAAACCCAGCAGAGCTGTATTTCTGTAGTCTTGTACAATGGTAGCAAGACTAGTTCTCCGTTACATTCAGTCCAAGCACTTGTATAACACATATGCATGATGTGTCCATATACATTTGCAAAAATTCAGTTTTCTAATTCCTGGGAATTTTCTTCATTTGGCTTGTTTTAGTTTTCTGTAATATTTCTTCCTTTGTTAGTTTTACCCGCTTTGTCAGCAGAGCAACTTCTTTTACTTGTGTAGATGCCTTTGTAGGGACTTTGATACTAGTTTAAGCATTCTATGTAACTTAGTGAGATGGGCCCCAGCTGTTCTGCAAATATCATTGACTGTCTACCTCAGATTTATCTGTTTCTGTATTTAACTTTTCCGTGTGTCCAAAGTGCTCTAATCTACTTGACCAGTACTTTGGCATAGTATTTTTTTTTAAAGGATGGGCTTTATTCATTATTTTGACTTTTAGAATAAGGCTACATTCTACTTTCAGGCACAGTCTGAAAATCACTTGGGGTCTCCTGTGGCCCCTGGTGCGATAACTGTGCCGACAGCAGAGGGAGCATTAAACTCATTGCCCATGGGAAAGTGTGGGGAGTGATACCCATGTTCCTATAATCCTTGTATGGGTAGGATGAGCTCATTAGCCTTCTGGCAGTCATCCTAGGAGAGGGACAACTCTGATTCCAAACCCGGGCAGATGGAGCTCGTTTAGCCCTGTGAGGCCTTCCATCTAAGAGGTTAAACCTCTGTCCTAAGGACCTCGCTGCCAGCGTCCAAGCTTGCTGGGCCCTGGCAGATGAACCTTAGGACTAAAGGGTGGGTCCAGGTCTGCACATGCTGTGTCTCACCTAAAAAAAAATCCATAGCGCAGGCTCGAGGGTGCTATCCGCTAGCCTCTTTTTATCAGTGCACTTGGAAAAGGCGCTGATGAGGAGTGTGGATGGAGCCCTCCCTGGATCTTCGTTCGCGAAGCCTAGCCACGACGACGACGACGACGACATTCTACTTTAACACAAAATTAAAATATTTTTTCCCATATTTGTAGAAAAGTTAAATGAGTAAGTTTGATAGGTTTAAATAACAAAATGCGATTATGGATACTATAACTGTCAGTCTCTAATCCTCATTTCTATATATAAATATATACACTACAACAGAAGCCAAATGTTGTTTTAGTTAATCTTTGCTAAGAGTAGACATACCAAGGCGTATGTGTGTATGTTTGAGAAGAATGCCTATGTTTGTTATGGTTTTTTGGTTGGCCTTGGTGATCTGAGAGGTCCTTTCCAACCATGAATATTCTGTGATTCTGTGTACATTGTGGCGTTTTGATTTAAACAACAACAACAAAACAAAAAAAAAACTAAAAGAACAAAAAACTCAAACAAACAAACAAACAAACTCCAACAACTCCATCCTCTACACACACTGTTTTCATTGCTGTCTTTGAACACCTATGTTCCACAAAATTAAATGGGTAGAGATCCCCCTTCTTCCTTTACTCTGGTAGATGGGTATCCAAACAATATTTTTCAGAGTCAAGTAAAAAATATAAAATATAAAATATATAAAAATATGAAAAATAAATTTTTGTTTTAAAAATTACAGGAAATCATGTAAAAAACCCAAATTTTAATGGAGAAACTAAGACTTTTGTGAAGTTTCAAATGTAAAAACTTCTATATTATGTGCATGTGTGATTTCTCTGTCTCATAAATATGAATATATATAAAACCTGAAAATATGTGTAATAGTAATTCTACTACCATTATTATTTAGGTAAAATACAAGGAAGTGATATTAGTGTATAATTTACCGAGATAATTTCTGCTTTTTAACATAAATTAAAATGACCAATTTATGGTCATTTCTGAAATGACTTTCTAACATGAAACAGAAATTCAGGAATCATGTGACTTAATTTCAAATTTAGGCCATATGCAACATGACATTTCTCCAGTTACTCTGAAGTAAATCTGGAATGATATTAAAAGTCAGTCCTTTGGTGTTTATAAATGGTTGCCATTCTTCCATATACATCTCATTCCAGCATTTCCCCATCACTGTAAAAAAAAAAAAAAAGGGCTAACAATAAGTCAAAGGCTATTTTTTCATTATTGTTGACAAGGGCTGGATATTTGAGTGCTTTAGTAAATCTGTAGAATGCTTTCTGGGTACATGGCTGTCAGTCTTTTCTTGTTCTTGAAGATGTGGAAAGCTTTTCCTGTCCTAGAGCAGCTCTACGCTCTTATGCAGATGATACAAAGAAAGCAGTTTGTGGAGATGTTTTTTTTTCCTCTGAGCAGTCACAGCTCCTGTTTATGTTTTTTCCTGCATTAACTGGCTCCTTTTAATGTTTTATTTCCTTTCCAGCACTTAAACTCCTCAACTAGAACAATGATTTATGTTCTTATAATGGCCGTGCAGAAGATATTTGTCCAGTTGTATGTTTCTCAAACAAAATCAGCACTTACTTCTTTTTAGTATTAAATATTCATAAACCTGACCTCAAACAATCAGTGGCTCTTGACTAACACAGAGATTGATAACAATCCTATTTCAGAAAGATGATTTTTTTCCAGTTTTGCAAGAGTGATATAAGTACACCCAGCAACTACAATGTCAGGAGAGTAGCTTTAAAAAAAAATAAATAAAAATTATTCAAGTATTTATTTAATGAAACAGAGAAAGGAAAAAAAATTCTATAAATTTTTCTAATATGTAACCTTTCATAAGAGATCAAAATGTAGTAAGTAGCAGTAACTCTAGAGGATATAGTGATCTTGAACAATTCCTGAAAATGCATGTTAACACTTGATTTTCTTTGGCGCAGAGAAGTTGAATTGTAAATCAGGAAATATTAAGGGCTTGGGATCAGTCTTCTACTCAGTCATTTTAAAATGTGCTTAGGAAGACTGCTTTCCATCTGTTGAGACTTTTGGCAATATATTTCCTCTTGCACAATGACCATATTGAGTTACACACATGGACTTGAGGAAGCACAGTGGATTAAGGGGCTGAGAAGAGTAGATTTGAATTTTCTTACCTAGGAGTTTCAGCTGGGAAAGGTCTCCCTAACTATTCAATCTGTTTGCTTGTTATTGTTTTGTTTTGATGTTTGTTTGTTTGCTTTGGAGGTTTTGTTTGTTCGGTTTGGGGGTTTGTTTTTTTGTGATCATAGGACTTGAAGCAGATAGTTGATTGAGTAGGGATCAACAAAATGCTTCCTGGGTGTATCCTGTGTTCTTGTCTCAGCACCAAAAAGAAACTGGTCTGTAGTTTCTGATTCAACAGAAGTGTAGTCCTAATCTTCTGGAAATTTGATGGACAGAAGATAGAATCAATTTAACCTTTTCCCAAATGACATACAAAATTCAAGTCTAATATCATAGATTTATAGAATCATAGAATGGTTAGGATTGGAAGGGACCTCTGGAGGTCATCTAGTCCAACCCCCCTGCAGTGGGCAGGGACATCCCCAACTAGATCAGGTTGCCCAGAGCCCTGTCTATTCTTGGGTAAGAAATAATTTTTAAAAGCTTCTTTTTTCAAGTATGATTTTTTAGTGATTTTGGTTTTAACATTCGCTGTGAAAACAAAGCTCTGGTGATTTATCAAAGAGAAAACCAGAAAGGGTTGCAGATGACCTTTTTGTACTGTATATATGGAATAATCTCACTGTATTGTGGTTTTAATCAATGTTAAACTTCTATTAAGGTATTCTGTTAGGACACTAGAATTAGAGGCAATATAAAAGTATCCTTGATTTCTTTCTGATCTTTTCTTATGTCATTTTGAGATGGAGCTATTTATAAGAGTTTACCTATATAGGAAGACAGCTGACCATTCTACCAAAAAGGTCCCTAGGCCAAACAGTAGTGAAACTAAACAAGTAACCAGTTAGATGACAACGTCACATGCTGATCATGGCCTTCAGTGTTGTACAAAGATGTAAAGGGAGTCATAGAAGGAGGAGCTTTCTTTTGAGAAGACGCAATGAAAGATTTCAAGAAGGTATTGCTAATTTTGCTCTATTTTATTAGCTATTTTTAGTTAACTATTAATAATTATTAAAGTTGCAAATGCAGAGGAAGAAAAAAGCAATCAAACTAAACTTGTGAGGTAAATGCCTTCCTGAATATGGAGGCAGAAACAGCATGTGTTAAAGACAAAAATACTCATTATATGTAGTTAGTTACATTTCTAATCAATATAAAATCAGAAGGGAGAGGTATGGAAAGTACAGGGAACTTTCCCAAGGTACAGAGAAATTGCCTAGTTGACTAAAAGTTGCTGGAATCTCCTAGGATTCAGGAACTTCATGATAAATTATATGAGCATCTTATTAATAGGGTATTGAAAGAGGTGACATCCTACTGGAAAAAAAAATCATCTTTTCACTGCAAGTAAGTGTTCTAAGTAACCAGTTATACAAACAGAGATTTCTGGAGTCATGACTGCAACAATGCTACCAGAAAAAAAGTTCAAACAGAAAAACCAAGCATATGGTTCTGCCTTATTTCAGTACAGCTGAAAAAGGAATGCATATGCTAGCAATATAATGCTTGAGATAATAAACAAGGACTTTTTTCAGTTAGTGCCTATGCTGAAATAACACATTTTCTGTTATCTCACAGTTTGCTTAATTAGTTGTATCTAGCTATCAAAGCCATTTTCTGAGAAGGTGAATCAAAGTCCTGATTAATGCAAGCTATAAAAAAGACAGTTAATTAATTGGGTTAAGGGCACTGATGGCTTATTTTCCTTGTTTTCTTAATTCTAGGAAGTGAACATATATGCATTATGTGAGATTTGGAAAGGATATAGTCTCTAGATCAGTTAAGACACTATAGGATCAAATGCTCTATTTATATCAAAATGATGGCAAGCTAGTTCCCTTCTATAAATAAAGAAGCAGGGGAAAAGGATTATAGCCAAAGAAAATTATCAATATCCTAAGGGAGACCTTTATTTATTTATAAAGTATATTTGTATCTGTACTCTGTTTCCAAACTTGCCACTGTGCAGATCCACTTAAAATAGTTTTTTGTATCATATGAGAACTTCTTAATGGGAAATGTTCACTTTTATTTAAGCTGAAAAATATGGTAAAAAGCAGATATGCTTGCAACCATGTTCAAAATATGTTCTGAACATATGGAATTTTTTTTCCCTTTTCTTGCCTTACAATTCTATACCAAAAATATGTAGGTTTAGTTTTAATTTGTCATATTAAGGTATAGATTTGTAAATGATGAACAAAACCCCTATGTACTTCCCTTTTCTGAGATTTTTTGTTTTGACATCTTATCCTACTTTTTCTAGACTTTCAAATGTACATATTTTGCAATTTTTAAAGAAACTGTGTAGTATTACTTGTTGATAGAAACAGGGAACAAGATAGTTGAAAGAAAATGACACATCTCTCTCTTCGTTTTTGATGTTTCTTATAATCATAAGAAAAAGCCTATGAAACTGATGAATCACAAGGGAACCAGAGATGTGTTAAATGCATATATATCCACATATATACACATACATGCATATATAATATCACACTCTGTATATCATCTTTTCCTCGAATGACAGTAATGAATATTAAAGGAAGGCACAGCAGACAGATAGTGCCTACACACAAAGGTGGTGGCTGTTTAGTTGCTTTATCATTGACATAGTAGCCACTTTACTTGGCAAGTGTCCCAATTAGGAAATCATAGTAGAAGAAAGTGTCACTTTTACATTGCACTTTTTCAAATTGTAATCAATCAAGAGCATGCTGGATTACTTATTCACAGCATATAAATCTCATCAGCTCATTTCACAATCTTGCCATAGACATTCAATTGAAGCTCATCAAGGCACAGCTTGACACTGGTGTCAGGACAGAGTAGGCTGCTGAAATCCTTCAGGTATCTAAAGAACTCATCTCCTTCTTCACCTCAATAGCTCTGAAAGGTGTTCATTGCACCTCTCCAAGGTACATATTTGACACTTCAAAATACTTGATGACTACAGTATGTATTTTCTTCCAAGACTACAGCTTATTGTTGGGTATTTGGATCCTGCTTTTATGCATGGGTGTTCTTCATATGTCTCATTTTGGGGAAAGCTGTTTTTCAATTACTTTTGCATTAATGTCACTAGCTCTGTCTTAGTTTATGTTCCCTGTGATCTCTTTTGAAGTAATGAATCATGGTTTCTGTTTCAGGATTCATATAGTCTTTTGATTTATTCCTTTCCGCCGCATGTTTTTCTTTGTCAAGCAGCAGCAGAGGTTTAAGCCTTAATTCTTGATAACATTAATGGTCCTCTGAAGAAGTGAATATTATACAGTGGTTTAGGTCACTGTGATACATAGATGATATTACAAGCCAAATGCACTGCTTTGTGAGGCTTTTATGTTAATAAATGGCTCCAGGATGTCATTTTGCTCTTGACATCTTGGATATAAGCATGAGCTAATACTGTAGGACTAGGATATGTAAACCTGTGAAATTTTAATTGCACTTCTGACAACAACACCTCTTTGCCTCAAATCATTAGTCTCTCAGAATTTCTTATTATGAAACAGTTAAAATATTTAGCCTCATGTGAGTATCTTTTATACCACATCATTAACAGTGAATGTTATAGAATATATCATGACATTATCCTTTAGTTCATGAAGTTTGCATAGGATTGTATTTATTTCTTTTTCATTTTGAAAGGAGTGAACTGACTTAAGGTTTCCCTTTGACACTTTGTCCTTTTTCAAAGCCAATGCTGTCAAATTAGGAGGAGGTGTATATTGAACTATTTGTTTATTTCATGAAGTACTTAACAAATTTACTTTTTGTACCCTTTCTTTTGATGATACTAACATACATGAAAAACATTGCAACTCTGTAAATAAAAGTCTTTTCAGATCATAGAAAGAGGAGCAAGACTTTTACAATTGCTGAATCAGCTAATGAGATATAATTCATGCAACCCCTCCTTTCCTATATATTCACTATCCTATGTGATAACTGTCTGTCACACATTTACACACAGATACAAGCTGATATTTGCTTCATAGAATTTTAAGATTTTTAACTATATATAAAATCAACACAGACAAGTCTTTCATGTGCAGGAGGGAGAGCCCTTTAAATACATATATATATTTGCATTATGTTGGGATTATGTAGCATACATCACTTAGAATTCCATTTTAGCTATTAACCATCTATCAGCATAAGATCTGTGCTTCTTGTCATCTCCATTGTATCCAGGACTTGGAAACTGCTTTTTTATGACTCTACATGATATCTCTGAGGGTTTTACTGAGGAGAAAGGGTGGTAGTGGGTTGGGGTGGGTTCTTGATTGTTTTTGTTTGTTTGTTTCTTTGTTTTTGTTTGTTTTTAAATGTTGCTTAGCTTCAGCTGTCTGCAGGTTTGATTATTTTCTCCTTTGACTTTCAGTTTTCTCTTGGCCAACCCATGATACATTTAAACTGTATCTGTGTAACATAACATATACACCACAGTGAATATAAGTATACATCAGTAAACAGTGCCCCATAGCAGTGATCTGACGTTAACTTAAAATATTCTAATATTATTTATCGTGTTAAAGACAGTAAAATCCACACCTGGTAAGACGTAGAAAATTAAACAAAGCATATCCATGTCATATAAGTAAAAAATTCCATGAAACTATTGAACAAATATGTAAATATAGACCATAGAGTCATAGTTTAATGAATTTTCTTAAATACCTGGAATATATAACAAAAGAAAATATTTGTTAAAATTTTAAGTTTGAACAAAGGTAGGCTGACAGCTGTAGTATACTTCTGAGTTAATTTCTTAAAATAAAAAAGGAAAATGAAAATAAAGCAAGCAACAAAACCAAAATAAAACAAAAAGCACAAAACAAACATAAACAAATCCCCAACAGATTAAATATAGCAAAAGATGTGCCTGCAGCATTAACTGAGGTTATTTTGTATTTATGTAGGAAACTGGCACAGCACAGCACTCACCCTTACCGGAGAAGAGAAGGCTTCCGGGGGACCTACTAGTGACCTTCCAGTATCTAAAAGGAACTTACAAGAAGGCTGGAGAGGGCCTATTTGTAAAGGTTTGTAATGAAAGGACAAGGGGCGATGGTTTTAAATTGGAGAAGAGTAGATTTAAACTGGATATTAGAAAGAAGTTCCTCCCCACGAGGGTGGTGGTATACTGGAACAGGCTGCCAAGGGAGGTGGTTGAGGCCCCATCCCTGGAGGCATTCAAGGTGAGGTTTAACAGGGCTCTGAGCAGCCTGATCTAGTTGGGGATGTCCCTGCCCACTGCAGGGGGCTTTGACTAGATGACCTCCAGATGTCCTTTCCAACCCAAACCATTCTATTTTTCTGTGATTTTGCCCTGGCATTTATCTTCTCTTTCAGGTCCCTACCCAGGCTGCTAGGATACGGGTCGGTCTCCCATCCCAGCAATCCCTGTCTTGCCCATAATCCAGCAAGAAATACCACAATTTGGCTCGTGGAGGATGGTCTCTTCCTTGAGCTGGGGGGCATCTGTTCCTGATTTTGATTGTTCTGGTCTGCACTGGTGCCACACAGCAGCTGTTTCCCTTTATCTTTTAAGTTTTCAGTGGCTATCCTTGATTTTGTCAATGAGCCTCTCTTCAATTCTCTGAATAGCCTCGGTCAGTCTTTCCACAGGTGACATCAGGGTTCGGAATAGAGAGTGGACGGCATCCTCATAGGCCTGCAATTTCCTTGCCATAGGGCCAACCATCTTCTCTCCCTCAGCCCACTGAAGCAAAGCTATGAAGTATGAATACATCTGTGGTCCGAGATTAGGACCACATCCAGGACATGCATCTGATGTCATTGGGACTCCTGGAGTCTGGTCTGTTGTTGAAGAAGAGGATCTCGAGGATGGCCAGTTCTCTAAATCATTGGATCCCTTCTTCCTTAGTCTTCCAGGGGCCTTGTTGTCTCTGCAGGTCTTCTTCATGGTCATATCTCTTCTTCATACTTCTTAGGAGGTGCTTCCAAATACTGGTAGGTTCCCTTATTGCTACAAATCCCTGGTTGATGCCAGAGTCTTGGGACAGGGAACCTAAGTGCCTTGTCTCTGTGCCATCCAGGAGGGTGTCGTTCCCAGAAATGTCCCAAATGTGGAGCAGCCAGGTCAATATGGGCTCATCTGGTTTCTAGGGGAGGTCTTTCCTTAGCTTGTGCAGTGCTTCAAAGGATAGAGACTTGGTGATGATTTCAGGCTCCGATCCCTCCACTGGCTGCGAAGATGCCAGTTCCCCATCATCATCGACTGGACTCACTGGCTTGGCTTTATACTTCCTTCTTTGCACTGGAGCTACGGCTGCTGGCTGAGGCTGTAACTGTGGCTGTGATTGTGCTTCGGGTTCAGCTGGGGGCTGGGCAATTGCAACGGCGACTGGTTTCTCTGCATCGTTGTTTTCTCCCCCTCTGCCTCTAGGTGGCGCCGTGCAGCTAAGACGGTAGTAGACTCATAGACTAGTAGTACGGCGTGCATAAGCCAAGATCCATCAGATGGCTCTAGAGCTACTGCTCTTCCTTTGAACCCACGGAGATGTGTTCTCCCATGCACTAAGCTATTTTGCTAGGGGTCTAAGTTTGGTCAGGAGAGAGATTCCAAATTATTGGGGTAGAACATTTCTTCAACATTTGGCCGAACTCTTTCCACTCCCCCATCCAATCAGCATGGTCTATATATTGGGTAGCCTCCCAGGAGTCAATCCCAAGAACCTTTCAACCTTTTCCCAAACACCGAATAGACTGAAAAACACAGTCATGAGCAGGAGTGTAGCCTAAGAAAAAAGACTACAAAGGAAATGAATAAAAGCAGTACAGCATAGTTGCACATACCATGAAACTAGCTGTCCAGAGGAAAATTTTCTGAGCTCTAAAAGGGTGAAGCATGCTCATTTAAACTCTGGCTTTATATTAAAGAATTAAAGGATTTTCTGTCAGAAAAAAATAAAAATCTTAGCTTTTCAAAATCCCTAGAGTCAAAGGAAAGATGTTTTCATGTGTATGAAGAATTCTGTCATCACTTTACAATTATCTGCTGTTCAACAACATGTACAAGTTTATCCTTCCTCAAAAGACATCAGAATCAAATCTTACTCTACAGATTTAACCTCTTTTAAGTTTACTACTTTATCTAGGAGATGTAGGCAGGTGAGTTGCCTGGAATGTGTGAACAAGAAGTCATATCATTTCATAAAATAAAGTTAAAAAATAATGTATTTATTATGAGTAAAAAATGTAGTTTAAGATAGGAGAACATCCTTTGGGAATTCTGTCTATATGAATCTCAAAGCATTATCTGATTATGCTTTTGCTTAATGATATGACAACACAGCTCTACAGAAAGAGGGCACAAAATTGTTGTCTGAGCTTTTCAGTCTGTCTTGAATTTGCCAAGGGCTTGGATATATAAGGGAGATTTTTTGTTGATGAACTCCTATTCAGCAATCAAAAAGGACTAAGTGTATGTCAAGGTTAATCCCTATCAATTTGTGGGTCTGGAGAATCAGGCCAATAGTCTTACTGCAGAACAAGGGAATGTTCTGTTGAAATGCACCAAGAAAAAGAAATATCAGAATGTTTTACCTGTCTAAGTTTCTCAGCAGCTGAGCAGCATCCTTGGAGGCTATTTTTGTGACAAAGTAAAAGAGACTCAAAGAAGAAAGTGGTGGCTTTTCATAAGGCACACAAAAGTATCACATAATAAAGGTTCTAATAGAGCATTGAAGTACTATTACACTTTCACTAAGCAATGGTATGGTTTACCTTACTACCAAAGAAAAAAAGAAAACAACCTGAAAGGCTCCCCAAGAAAACAAACTGAGCTGCAAAGACAGTTAGAAGTGACTAACCCTAGAACTGGGATAACTTCCTATTAATTTACTTACCCAGCCTATAATAAAAGGGAATACAATACTGTTTTCCAAGTTAAACATTAAAGTTAAATTGAATAGCAGGATACAACATTCCCAACTACTGGCAGGCATGGTGACAGAGATTTGCATTTTACTTCTCTTTTGAGACTGAAAACACATTGTAGCTTCTTGTGTTTCAGAGAGGTCTAAACTCAGTGTGACAGAAAACACTTGTAGGTCTTCTCTCAGGCACACCTATACTAGTAGGATGGAAAAGTCAGTCAAGTGTCTTGCACAGAATAATTACTTGTTTTAAAAGAAATTACAGAGAAGATGGAATAGACTGTCAACAATATGTTAATCTGCTTCAATTCTGCTGCCAGTAACTGCTCCCCACAGATCATAAAAGAGGTTCTGATTTGACTTTTAGATGCCTGGCCATCTGTTTCCTGAACACCTTGTATTAATTGTCTGAAGGGGTAGAAATTTGGCAAGCACTTTTAGCTCAAACTGTTCATTCACTCATGTGAGCTGCATCATTAGTGATACATTATCTATAGTCCACAGTTGTCTGACCCTTTTATAAGACCAAAGTAATTATGTATGTGTAATGCACAGCCTGTCACACTAGGAACGGTAGCTGTTAATACTGTCTGATATTTATGTAATCTGTCTGTCAAATGATTACTCATAACAAGATTAATATATGTAGGGTGTCTCTTGACAACTAATGAAACTATGTGAAGCCGTCCTCCCCATCCCACAAAATCTTATGCAGTGATTATATTTTTCCATACATAGGTAGCCCTGCTCTCTTCAACAAAGCTGGCTTCTAAAATGAAAGAAGTACAGTTGTTATTATTGGTGCAGTTGTCTTAGAGTTGTGGAGTTCTGTCATTGATTTAATATCTTAGATGTTATTGCAACAGCAATAATCAATAAGAAGCTCTTGTTATCCTCTCTGACTGTTTCAGGTGAGTTTGACTAGGCAGTTAGATATGACATAAAGTAACACTGAAATGAAGACACTCAACTCTTTCGGGAGTTCATGTCTTCTCCCAGGTTACTAGTAATAGGACAAGAAGAAATGGCCTCCAGTTGTGCCAGAGGAGGTCCAGGTTGTATATTAGGAACAATTTCTTCCCTAAAAGAGTGGTTAGGCATTGGAACAGGCTGGCCAGGGAACTCCGCTGTACCTGGAAGTGTTCAGAAAACATGTGGACATGGCACTTTGTGACATGGTTTAATGGCAATGGGAGCACTGGGTTGGTTGTTGGACTTGAAGATCTTAGGAGATCTTTTCCAACCTTAAAGATTCTATGATCCTGATCCATGTCTTCCTAAATCCAGTTCCAGAATCCAGCACCTGAACCAAGTTCCTGTCTGCTGCTGAGTTCAGTCTGGGACTTCCTCAGTGGCTGTCCAAAGCATCAGTAGTGATGGTGATGTAATTGCCATGAAGGAGGTCGGTTTCAATATTGATCTTGTATATATTTAATTTTATTGTTATTAGTTTCATTGATGCTGTTTTAGTTTTCTTTTTCAATCCATAGTCTCTCTCCTATATTCCCTTTCACTTTGGGAAGGGACAAGCGTTAATAGAGAGCATATGTCATTTGTCTAGGGGCCAGTGCAGACCTAACCCTTGACGCAATAGAAGTGCAGCTACTGAAAAGGTTGGTTTTGAACATATGATTGGCTTAATACTTTAAAACTAGAGAATTTCTTCTAAGATTTTCTTATTTTCAATGAATATACATGTAAAATTTAAATGAGAATCATAGGAAAGGAAGAACAACCCAACCAAACTAGATCAGCCAAGACCTGCATTTGTACATTTAAAACACAGCCAGTAAAATGCACTGCAGAAGAAAAACAGTGCAAATATGTCTATTTTTCATATATTTGTTTATTAGTAAATGTCTTAAAAATATTTTCTACAATTTGTTTGGGTGTTTTAGAGTTTGAGGACAAAGTTTTCTTAAAATGCATGAAAAGGATACATGTCATCATCTAATGTTATAGATGATGACATACATATATTATTTAATGTTACATTAAAATTTTGTGAAAGTTTTGGATTCTCTGCTAGCAGTTTTATGCATTAGCAATAACATACTTCTGTATCCTTCTTGTCATCATGTGTGAGCAAGCTGTTACCTGACTGACTTAACCTTGTTGTCTGATTTTTAGAAGAGTCGTGTCTAACACTCCACACAAAAATCCCTAATCATTACTAATAATTGACCAGAGAAAATGTGTGGCAATATATACATATTTTAAGGTACTCTTTACTGCCTTTTTTTCATTTGTGTTGTATTATTTTGGAAATGCTTAACATTTTGAAACAAGGACTCTACACTAAAACACTTTCTGTGTCTCTTCTAGGAAGCATTTTATCATGCAGGTTAATTTCTCTACTTCCTCTGGTTTTGTTTCCTCTTCTCTCTTCCTTGTGTGTGCTTCAAAGGAAAAGACTTCTGAGGGACTGAGCAACAACATTCTGACACTACAGGTGTACCTGACCTCTTCTAATTCAGTCAAAGTAAGTCCATGGTGGTGCACAGAGGAAGGCAGGCTTGCTTTGAGTAGACCTTTCTCTTGTATCTTCTTTGAAGTAACTTCTGTGCGCAGGAGCAATGGAGTCAATGTAGTAAACTGTGCTTCAAGGGTGAAAATAGTCCTGAAGACTTGGGCCAACAAATTCTGGCAGAATTTCACAGTACCTGAAGACACTGTCCTAGAAATCCATGCTGCATTCACAAAACCACAGCGTGACATCTATATGAGAGATCTTTTCAATGTGGCAGAACATGTGTTTTTTTAGGTAGGTAGTCATCAACAGATAAAAGTAAAACCCTTAGACTAATTTAAGAAAAAGACATCTTAAATTTTCATACATTTGGAAAGTAATTAATGGAGAAAAGCACATACTGTAATTAAAGAACATTTTCTTTCCCTTCCACATCTTTTGATGAAAGATTTAAAAAAAAATTCTTAAAATATCTTAATTTGGTGATAGTAGCAGGCACTACTGTACTAAAAGAATTCATCATGTAAAAGAATTCATCATGCTCACCAGGAATGTTGGACTCTCCTTCAAAAACATAGCTGTTTGAGTTTTCTGTCATTTCCTTTCTCTTACTGTCCTATTTTTGTCTGTTATTCCGAATATATATAGGATTTTTAATTTATTTTTTTTTTAGTTATATTGTCCTTTCCTTACGTGGATGAGCTGGTCATCACTGAATGATGGTACCTTTGCACTGGTTTCAGCAACTGAGATATAGAAAGAGAGAGAAAGAGAACAGGAGGGCAAACTGTGTTGATTGCAGTCTCCATACAAAGTGTTACACTTTTAATTGCTGATTTACAAATACCTATGTCCTAAGGACCTCGCTGCCAGCGTCCAAGCTTGCTAGGCCCTGGCAGATGAACCTTAGGACTAAAGGGTGCATCCAGCTCTGCGCATGCTGTGTCTCACCTAAAAAAAATCCATAGCGCAGGCTCGAGGGTGCTATCTGCTATCCTCTTTTTATCAGCGCGCTTGGAAAAGGCGCTGATGAGGAGCGTGGGTGGAGCCCTCCCTGGATCTTCGTTCGCGAAGCCTAGCCATACCATACCACAAATACCACTCTTGTCCAGCTTTCAATTGCTTGGATTCATTTAGAGATAGTTTAGATAGATAAACGGAGAAGGATGCAAAGGAGACAGTTAACATGGAGCAGGAGCAGCAGGTTAGTATAAAATATGTCTCCCTTATGCTCAAGAAAACATGAGTGCTTGCAGAAACAAATTAGCGTGCTATGTTAGTGTTTGACTTCCTGGAGTGCAGATTAGAGTGTGCTTGTATCAGGTATAGCCGAAAAGATGCAAAGAGCAAATATGTTGGGTCACAGAACTCCAAAATTACACAGGGTACTGACAGAAGGATCTTGGCAGAAGCAGAATTTGCTACAAATATGTGTCCATATAGGGTTCAGTGTGGGAAAACTCATCCCACATCTCAGTGAAACTTTCACATTAGGGTCAGAAAATCATTTGCAAACACTAAATGACTGACAGAAACATTTGGGCACTCCTGGAGTGTGTCCAAAGAGTGAGAAAACTGGTGAAGAGTCCAGAGCACAAGTCTTATGAGTAGCAGCTGAGGGAATTGGGGTTGTTTAGTCTGGAGAAATGGAGGCTCGGGGGACTTTGTCACTCTCTACAACTACCTGAAAGGAGGTTGTAGAGAGGTGCGCATTGTTTTCTTCTCCCAACTAACAAGTGATACAACAAGAGGAAAAGGCCTCAAGTTGTGCCACAGGAGGTTTAGATTAGATATTAGGAAAACTTTTGTCACTGAAAGGGTTGTCAGGAATTGGAACAGGCTGCCCAGGGAAGTGATGGAGTCATCATGCCTAGAGATACTTAAAAGATATGTAGACATGATGCTTAGGGCCATGGTTTAGTGGTGGATTTGGCACTGTCACCGATAATGGTTAGACTTGATGATATTCAAGGTCTTTTCCAACAAAAAGCATTCTGTAATTTTACTTCTGAATTAAGGGTACTCTAGCATAAAACATCTCAGAATGACCCTCTGCAAACTATAAGCATAAAAAAAGCCCAAAGACATCAGAAATAATTGTTTTGAAAAGCACAAGCTTATAATTACAAATTAAGGGAACACAGTCCTGCAGAGAATACAAATAGCACCACGTAACTCTAAATCCATTTTGTTTCTGTAACCACACTGTTAGAGTTCCACAGAAGCTTAGCAAAAGCACCGAGATTAAAGTAAAGCCAGCATATATGTGTAAGTTTTCATTGGTATATATTTTCTGATCTGGTCCTCTGTTACAATTATTTTTCATAAGGAAGATATCAATAGTCATGATTTTTAAGATTCCTTCTGAATCAACTACTAGAACTAGCAAGACTAAACAACAAAGCCTTTATCCCTCCTGCAAAACTTGCTCTGTATGGGTTGTCCTGTGGATAGACAGGAGTCGGGCTCAATAATCCTTGTGAGTTCCTTACAACTCAGGACATTCTATGATTCTATGGGTGTGCAGCTATCTGTTTTGTTGTCTTTCTCACTGAAAACTCATATTGCAGTTGACTCCACACATCTTGATTGTCAGGAATTGACCTGAGATAGCCTAACTTATTTCCCTGCAAGTTATGTTTTAGCTCACTTTGGTATTTAGGGTGTCCAACCTGCAAGCCTGGACTGAAGTTTTACTTTGGCAGCAAAGGCAAAAAAGAAATTCTGTTTCAAAATTCCTTTACTTTTTCAATAATTGATGTTTTACACATTACAGTCTGATGTCTTACAGTACAAGTCTGAGGTGCAATTTTGTTGACATGAAAAGTTGCAGACTGAAGCACTTTCTTTCATGACTGTGATAAAGATAAAATACTGCAGGGCAGGTTATCTAGGTATTGAAAGGATTATATGAGGTTATGGATAGCTGTGGGGTTTTGCTTTGTGCAGGAAAAAAAAGATGCTAAGAAAAGGGAATGATACGTTGTACCACCTGGAGGAATAACACATTCTTTTTTTAGTCTATTGAAGTTATCGTAGAACATTGTTGAGACAAAGCAAAAAGATAGAGAAAAAATATTATCGATTTAGATTTAAATAGAAGCATAAGACTTGAAAATTTTATGAAATTCTTGAAAATAACACTACTACCAAAAAATTTAAATCAAAAATTTTAAGCAAAATATTTTTATCACACTGGTACTTTTATTTGATGGTTTATGTTGATAGCATTCCTATTTCCCTTAGTAGATAACCAGCAAAACAAATACTTGTGGTTCACAGTGGTTTCATAGAATCATAGAAAGAACCAGGTTGGAAGGTACCTTAAAGATCATCTAGTTCCAACCCCCCTGCCATGGGCAGGGACATCACACACTAGGAACAGGTTGCCCAGTGCCATATCTAGCCTGGCTTTGGTTTTGCAAACATTTCTCTTTCAAGTGATTTGCAAAATAGAATTAAATTTTTATCAATAAATTCCAAAATAAATTGCTCATTGTATTATCAGTAAATTTATTTAATAAGTTACTAACACAGTGAGAGTTCAGAAAATCTGCCCTACAAGTTTTGCTTTGCCCAGATGGACATAGTGAGAAGTAGTACCTGATAATCTGAGGTGTCTTCTTTCATGGGAGGAAATCTAGAATAAGATTACTGCTGCATACAATTTTAATAGACACCTAGAAAGCACTCCAATTTCATTTAACTACTGATTCTCAAACATAGGAATGCATCAGTGTGCAGGTGTAGAATGTTGTTCTGATATGTATTAAGCTTTGCTTAATGTTTTTCCCCATCTTTCATGCCCTACTGCATGAATACTCTTTAAACCAACTATGTTTCTAGAAAAATCTCAGTGTATTTATATGTAATACCCATCAGATGTCCAGAAAATCATCATTCTTCAACTTCAGTAAATTCAAATGTCATTTTTGCCTATAAAAATGTCCTAAATAACTCTTTCTCATGGTCATATATTATCTTCTTCATTCTCTGCTCTATGCAGGTATGACCATATGTTTTGAGGCATTGAAAACTGTTACTCATTTCAGAGATTTCTGTTTTGATATTTAAGAAAAGATAGCTGATAGCATACTTCATTGCTCATGGCATACTTTTTAATTTAATATCTCCTGCTATGTTTGGTCTTAATCAAAATGTGATTTTTAAGTAAGTTTAATTTTGCTCCAGTAAACTATGATCTTTCTCAGGAAATTTTCCTTTCTTGCATATGAGGCTTTATAACCACATCCTCAAGAGTTTGTCTTGAGTTTAACTATTGAAGAAGATATTAAATCAAAATAAAATTCTTCACAAACTAGAAATAGAATTTTGGTGGAGCCAACAGAACAGAATGTAGAAGGTCATCTGTATAGGAATAATTACACAATTACAATGAAGTTTCATAAATGAATAATCCAAGCGACAAAAATATAATGTAAAATAGTAGAAGTTTCAGTGTACCTTTAATGTATATTCCTCTATTATGTTCTCTTTTCTCTGCTTTCATTAACATTACCTGAAACACAACGTCACACACAAGAGGGTCGCAAATTTTTTGTGTAGTACACCCTCATAAATCAGGAAGGACCCTTGTCACCTTGAAGTTAAGAATTTGAGAGGCTGTCTCTGCAAGAACAGGTGATACTGCCAGATTTTTTATTATTATAATTTCTTAGGGGGTGCACAAGGAGAACAGATAAGAACTTTTAAGAGAAGTTAAATAATCTGAAGAATCATTTCACATCAATGATGGAAATTCTGAACAGGAATGAACTACAGAACTGTAAGAGATCTTAAATTACCAATTGTATCACACTGAATGGATGTTATGACTGCTTGTCTTTCAACAACAAAGAAGATTTTACTGAAATAGTAGCTGTAAATATAACTGAAAATCAGTAATAAAAGACAAAAGATATGATTTTTTGACTAGAGTAAAACAAATGTTTTCCTATGCAGTGGTTCTCAAACAATAGTGTAGCAACAATTGACACTATGCAAGCTAGTACAGAAGAAAGTCTTGATACTTCATTTAGTGTGAACTTTGCTGTTTCTGATTGCTCTATCTTCCAAGGCAGCTAAAAATATTTTCCTGCTAATAACTTTCCTGTGTAAACAACTGCTATAATTGTTAGTGATAACAACTTAATTTGGAAAATTCCATGAGAGGTTTTCTAGTTAACAGATAATATATGTCATTGCTGTAAGTCAGCTTACTCGGTGGTATTCTGATTGCAGGAGGCTTGAGAGGCTCGAGAGGTTAAGTTTTAATTTATATGTATTTTTTTGTCCTTTGGAGTTTGTTACAAAAATCAGCTTTAGCTCATTTCTCCAGATTTTTGGTGAACAAGCTGTATTACAGTATGCCAGTAGAGATTTTTCTTGCAAAAGAAGGAAAACTGTGGTTAGGTAATCAGCATGTACTCATTGTACTTAGCCCTCTATGCTTTAGGCGTTAACAGTATATTGTAGGAATTATCTTTCTTTTCAATGCCTCTACTACCTTCTGATAACTACCATAACTTTTATAAAGGAAATATATTTGGAAGCGTGAAATATCAAAAGGGTTTAATCTTGCCTGAAAAGTTGCTGATGGATATAATAGCTAAGGTTAATAATAGCAACAGGTATAAGAAAGTAGTGCTTTCTTTTAATACACAGTTGTCTCTTTAATATACTATTCTGTCTTTATTTTTTTTTTTTTGACTAATTAGTCTAGTAGTTTTTTATATTATTACTTGGGCTCGAGATATTTTACCAGTGCAAAATAATACTTGCTGGAGACAAAAAAGCAGATCAGCTTGTCATCTTGCTTTCAGTTACATTCTGAGGAGCAATATCTTTCCTAGTGTTTTAAGTATACTTAAATCATATAAATTCTGTAATTTCTTCTGGTTTCCTGAAGAGAGTATTTCAAATGAGAACTGTTTACACTACCATAATGTGTTTCTTTTTTTTTTTTTTCTCTTTTAAAACCTTTAATCTTATTTGTTAAACTTGTCAGCGTTCCTACTTCTGTGGACCCATTAATCTCTTCCTTTCACTTATTGAAGGATTTACATCCTTCATCATCATTTGTGTTTTAACCAATGTATATGTTTCTTCATTTTTTAAGTTTCAAAACTAGCTTTCACGTGTTGGCTTAATGTCACTTTTTGAATTCTTTCTGAACTGCTAATGGCTTATTGGCAAGGCAATAATAGGTACATATACCTGGGTCTCTGCCATGTCACATACTCAATTACTGTCATGATATGCACCTTATATTAAAATCTAAGAGATTCATTTGGCTTCTATTCAACATAAGAAGTACATTGCCAGTTCTATTACAAGTCTTTCTAAGTATCTTCTTTCTGTTAAATAGCTATTTATATTAGCTTTGAATAGTGGATCAATTCTAATGACATTGTAGAATTCATGACTAATGCAGTGGGGCCTGTGAGAAGATCATTTATTCAGGTTTTACAGGGAATGTAGTGTGTTCCTCTGTGTATGCGATATTTTAAAATAAATGTAACAATTAATATTAGGATGTTAGCATAGAATAATTTCAGGGCTCATCAAATTTCCTTGATGATATAATCACATATCTTTACTTTTGTTATGCCACTGGAACTGTGATTTCCTGAGTATAATTGTTAGAAGTAGAATAAATTGCTTTATTTTAAACCTCTACCTAATAACATTGTTTTCCTAAGTATCTCTCTTTATGGTATATTCAAAACTGATTGTGATAACCACTCATTACCTAGTATTCCATAGGTATTAAAACTTTTATCAGATCACTTAGTAAAAATTTTATATTGCATGACAATTAGAGATTTTTTCCTTTTTCTTTTTTTTTTTTAATACAGTCCAGCAATGTAGACTTCAGCACCTGCCTCATGTTAAGTACTATTCAAATCCACTGATTTTCTTGCATATTCTTGATATTAAGCATTTATACTCTTTATAAGATAGGCTCATTGCTTTTAATAAATAAGTAAATATGTGCAACTGGACTAGATGATTGCTGTAGGTCCCTTCCAACTGAATTATTCTATCTAGATAAATAAATATTTCTTGGTTCTCCAGCATATTACAGAAATAATTGTGTCTGGTTCTGCACTTGTTCCTGGAACAATCTCAAGAACATTTTCAAGCCATAAGGTCCTTAGGCCAAGATTAAGGCAGAGAGTTTGTTTGAAAAAATCATTTTTGAAAAATCATTTGTGGATTTTCTGTGAGCTTAAGCTCTGCTCTTTGGATTGAACTGTATAGAAGGATTGATTTTGTACATTTGAGGAATTTAGGGAAGAGTTGAAAAGGGGGGGGGGGGGGTTTGTTTTGACAAAGAGATCTCTCATGAGAACCGTGCTAGTCTGTGAATCAAGATTAGAAATTCCCTCATAATGATCCTATTCCTCTTCATAAAACTTTAGGTATTTAAATCAAGGAAAAGAAGATTATCTTCTCTCAGATTTGTAATGGTGAGGAGGAATGCACCTAATGCTGCATAGTAATGGACATAAAAGTTTAATCTTAGTCCAGAAATCTAAGTCTCACAGTAAAAGCAATGACTGCTTACTTCAAGCGTTTCTGGAAATATGACCTTCAGAAACCTTTCATAATCTTCATATTCTTGTAGTGCTCAGCAGACAAAGCAGCAATTTTCTGTCTTTGTTAAAGCAGCTAAAAATACTGTGTGGTGAACTACGAAATCATTAATTATCCCTCAGGATTTAGAGTTTTCAAAGGCATATTTCTGAACCGCTAATCCGTATCTGAAAAGACTTTCTTCTTTTTCCCCCCTCTTATAAACTTGGTTCTTGGTACACAAGAACTGCACATAAAAATAATAAAACTTTTTTCTTAATCTTGTATGTGTTCTGTCTCAAATTCTGCTATGCAACTATTTCTTAATTAACTTGCATTTCAAATTATTGTCTTCACAGGTTGAGTTTGAATCCTCATTTCTTTCAGGTCAATTTATGTCGACCTGAATAGTAGCAAATTTGTTTTGCTTAAGACTTGAAGTCAGATATAGAATCTGGTCCAATGCCATTAATGTAAATGCATGTCTTTCTATTGATAGCCCTGTGTGTTCAATGAGATTTTTATATGTTCTTTGCATGCAGATTTTTGTTCTATATTGCTAAGGCTTCTCTTGGAAACCAGTAGTGACTGTGATAATGGCCTTTGTCACTTTCAACTGTGGTAGGCATAGATACAGGTAAAATAACAGGAAATAAGCCTGAACTAAGCAAGAAAGAGGGTTCTCTGTAATTAGTGGCACAGAATTACAACAAGACTAATACAAGACACTTGAATTACTGTATGGCATCTCTATATTTGTTACATTTGCAGTGCAGTACTGGAGTGAATGGACCCTTGCTCATGACTTTGGATCAGCTTCCTCTTTTCTTAAAATTCTGACCTTATAATATGAGAAAGAAGAACTTTATTTCTGCCATCGTCAGTATGCCCAACTTTCACCTGTTCAGTCTTCACCAGTTGTCACACCTGCTGTAAAAGGTGAGAATGTGGTAACTTCTCATCCACGAAAGCAAATAGTCTGTTCTCTTCACTCTGGAATGGGCTCTTGTACTCAAATACTATATTAAGTTATGACTTTTTTTTTTTTTTCATAAGACATCACACTCCTTATCTGAGAAAAAATGATCTGTGTGACAGAAAGGCATTATTTCAAAAATCCATTGCAGTCTAGGAGCCCAAAACCCCAACTGGACTCGAGGCAGATCTGGAGACAGCAGAGGATTGAAACTATGGTAGGAAGCACTACTGTGTTCAGCAATCATTTCAACTTTCTCTTTCCATTTTTCACACTCTGAGATATAGATATAAAAAAGGAAAACAAACCCAAAACCAAACAAAACTCAAACCAAAATAAAAAAAAAATAAAACCAAACCACAACACAATTTTTTACTCAGCAGATCTGAATTTAAACCCTTTCACTGACTTATTGGAAGATTAAAAAAATAATAATAAGAATAACAGGGATGTTTACACTCTTTCACAAAACATTAAAAATAAATCGAGTGTAAAGGAAAACTGTAATGTCAGAATGCTCATGTAAAAAATAATTTAGGTGTGTTGCCAGTCTTTACTGTTTCTACATAAGGCTTATCAGCATTTATCTCTTGTTTCTGTACTTCAAAGAACAAAAACTGATTAGAAAACAGGAACATTTTTCTGTGAAAAATACAAAGTCTAGAACACTTTCATAGAATTAAATTCAAGATTTGATCATTATGGAAGATAAAACAAGGTAATCACAACAGCACTGGTAAATTGGGAATGTGGAAATAGAGGTGCAACCAAATATCTCTAAGCTTTCAGGCATATGAAAGCATTGTGGTATTCACACACTCTTAAGAAGATTTATTCTTGGTTTTACAAGCTTTTTATTATTTTGAAGGAAAATTATTTCTGTGCTACAAGATTATGATGTTCTTATTTTAGATGGCTAGATAGAAGTTCTTTGGTTCATGTACAGTCTTCTCTTTGTAAAGATTTCTTGACAATCAATGGTTTTAAGATAAGTAGTTTCACTACGTCTTAAATCCAGTTTACCTAAAGGGTTGTATTTATACTGTGACATTCCTCAGCTTAAGTAAGTTTTAAATTTATTGCTTATTGCCTAAATAATTCACGAGAATCTTATAGAACCTCATTTTCTACTCTCTGAGTTCTAGGCGATATTTTTGCCTAGGATGGTTGTGTTTGGAGTAAACAGTAATTAACACTGTATATTAGTCAGTGTGTTTTGTTTTGTTTTTTTAAATCCATCTATATAAACCTGATAATTATTCTTAAAGTGGAGTTCCAGGGCTTTCACATGGATATTATGGCATAGAACAATACGTAAAGCTTTAATATTAAATTTTCACTGAAGCTGTTACAATCAGAGACCTGTACTTCTGTCTCAGTTAAACTGATCACCAGACCCTCTGTTGGGGTCAATGTATGCCTTTTAACTTGTGTTACTGTGACCTTGGAAATTTAAGCTTAGTCGCTGTCAGCTATTTTATTAGCATTTCAAAGTTCTCTAAGTATCAAGTCATCCCTACCTGTAACTGATAATATTTAAACATATTAGTTTATGGTGTCTATAGTCTGGTAAAAGAATGTACCCTGTGATTTTTTGTTATGCACTGTTTACCACATTGTATATAAAAGGCTTGGGAAGATAGAATATCTATGAGTGTTCATAATATATGTATCTGCTTACTTTGCACATACACATATGATAGGTGGTATATGACACTGAAAACATCTTGGGACTGCATTTACCATCTAATAATTTCAGTTTTAAGCTGGTATATAACTCACTGTGTCTAAAAGACTAAAAAGGCATAAAATTGGAGGAAAACAGCAGCAATCAATGTTCAAGGAATTGAATTAGATGTGAGAAACAGGTGGAGTTAACATCAGTGCATTCTTCTTGATTTTGCACTTGCGCATTTACTAATCTATCCTTTAAGGGAGCAATACATTTCAAAACAGCTTTCTATGGTTGTGGTTTTGAGATTTCTTTTCTGACTTGTTAGCCACAAAAGAAGCTGTTGAAACTGCAAATAAAAGCCTTCCTATTTCCTCTTTCTTTCCCCTTTCTGTTTTGCTGCTGAGCAACTGTCAAACCCTGTTCCTTTGTTTTGATGGCATCACTTCACCTGATATGTCAAGAAGTCAGGATGGAACTAATGCAAAACAACTAGAAATCTGCCCTGAGTTTGTTTTTGTATTATTTTATTGTTGATCCTTCAGCGTTTCACCATGTTCTAAGTGGACATAGGAATGTTACAAGCAGTCTATTCATACCACATATCCAATCTAACACAGCTGATCTTACTGGAACAAGAATTTGACAATATCCTGAGCCTCTGGTGGCAGGAATTTGTCCAGCATTTTAGGAAAAACAGGATCTGGAGTCAGAGCATGTGGTGCTTTATGTGAGGCTTGGTGATAAGGACTGTGCAGGGAGGAGAATCCACAGAGGTTTTGCAAACTGATAGGGGTGCTGACAGGAGCAGACCATCTGGTAAGCAAACTGGACAATTGCTGTGGGTGCCAGCACTGAGGGAGTAGTATGTCAACAGCTAACTATAGCACTTCTGAATAATAAGCTTGTTAGATACAAATGTTTAAAAATGGACAGAAATATTTAATTTTGCCAGTGGCAACAGCCCATTTTCCATACTTGTCTTTGTGGCAGTAATTACAGCTCACATAATTGTAAGTTATTAGTGGCAGAATATGGTTTCTCTTTTGTTTTTTTATATGGCTCAAACTCTAGCTTTTCAAAACCTAGAAAAACATGATCACCGAGTACTAGGCAGAAAATACATGTCTCAATACTGCTAATACTCATCTCCCTCTGAAACTCTTCTCCTTGGAAGTGTACAATGAAGTATCTGTTCCCTTGTGATATGTTAACATTAGACATTTATGTGCTTTGGTATACTTTAAACTGCATAGAAAACCATATACTTAGAAATTAATCAGTTTTTATATTACATCATTATATTCAGTTTTTAATGTAAAGGATAACAAAGAAAAAGAAGAATCTTAGAACTAAAGCAAGCCTTAAACGCTGCCAGGCTTCACCGAAACAGTTCTTCTCTAGGACAGATTTGTGGCGAGTTTAATATAAAGTTTTAAGCTTAGATGATTTTTTTTTTCTTTTAGTTTGTTCAAGTTGCTGTTAAGAGACTCGCGTCTATCCTATTTATTTCCTTTCTCAAATCCCTACTTTAATTATTTTTTAATAAAAAGTAGATTTTTTAATAGAAGGTCTCCTAGAGTAGCAGAACAAAAGTTCACAAAACATTTTGAAATTAACCATTTAAATTTGCATCTGTATAACTCTGGTTTATCTGTAGCTATATTTACTGTGTTTATCTAAGACATAACCTTGTACCTAGCAACTTTGTACACAGCATTTAGTTCATGTCCTCTTAGGAAAACCACGATGGAAATTTAGCTCTGCTTTTTCCACATTTGTTTTATTTTTAAATTTAGAAGCTTCCTCTCACCAAGTGCCTGCTACCACTTACCTGCCTTGTAATTATTGTCTCTTTTAATAGCTTTTACTAGTGAGTTTGTTAAATACACCTGCTTTCCCTCTTGTTTTTGGTTGTGTAACTTACAATTGTGGCTCTCCTTGATGGCGAGTCTATTAGAAGAAACTGGAAATTTGTGGCATTTCAAATCACAGTTGATTTAGTTTTAGTTCAAGTCTTACTACATTAGTTGTCCTAAGATGTTATGGTGAAGGTATATAAAATATTAATCTCGAACAAAAGGGGAAAAAAGGTAGATCACAGTACACATAATTTATTCTGTTACTTGCTTTTTTTTTTAATTTTTACTACTGTTTCAGAAAGTGTTATCACCATCTCGTATAGGATCTCTAGCTCTCAGCTTTAGCAGCAAACTATTTTAACTGTTTAGCTAAGGTTGTTTACTTCTCTATTCATTAAGTTCTGTTAGCAATAATAAAATTATTTACTTCCTGAATTGGAATTTTATCGCAATTACCATGACGGTGAAGTCAGTTTACTGAAATTCAGGGGAATTTCTATTTTGTGCAACTGCACTGAATATTTCAATCTTGGGCATAAACCTAAAGGCCAATCAAGATATGAAAATGTTTAAATGGACTTGGATAAAGCTAGTCATATACATATACACTGAACTCTCATTATGGAAGTAAGGATATCAATGAAGAAAGTCACTCAGGGAGAAAACTTTGAGTAACAATGTAGCCATTTGATTGGGGATAAACTATTCTAGGAATGAGGAAAAGAGTAGAATACAAGTATATGTGAAACAGGAGCTTACTAAACTCTTGATTGCCAGGTGTTATTTTAATACACAGATGAAAATAAAAGAGGAAGAAATCTCAGTGAAAGAAAGGTGTGTCATTATTAGAAGTATAAAGAGGATACATATGATCATTTACTGGCTCAGTTGGAGACAACAGTATGCCTCTTTATAACTTGATGATATTTGTGCATGTTCCATGTTTGTCTTCAAAAAAGCTATGGGGCAATACACTATCTTTATGGTCTTTCTCTGTACTGCACCTAACAGAACCGTGGTGCAGTGGTGGCAATTGATACTTCCCACAAATCATAAATAAGGAAATAAAAACAAAATATAAATATACAACTTCAAAAAAAAACCAACCAAACAAAAAATCCCAACACCTAACGAAACCAAAAATGGTCAAAGTAGTCTTGTTACATAAAACCAGTAATCAGACAATTGGAGAATTATGGCAGTTTAATTACTTCGGTTGCTAATGTGGTTTTACTTAGCAAAATTATGAAAGTTTCTCTGTTTCCACACAGAAGTGCAATGTTGAGTATCAAAAGATTACCCAACTATGCTACTAATTGGGGATGACAGGGTTTTAAGTTTGCAGTAGACTTTTCCTGAAAATTTAAAAAGAAATAAAGAAGCAGACAGGGAGATATTTTTCTGCAGAGGTCAAGAGTTCAAAGTAAAAACTGTTCTCCAAACAGTAAGGAAAAATAGAGAGCATTTTCTTCAATTCTCTAACAAGAAGTGGCAGGGAGCTCAGCTGTCATATGCATATTTTAAATTTTTAAAAGAGAGAAAGAGAAGGAATTTGGAGAGGTAATAAAGCAGACTGAAATCAAGAACATGTACAGAGAAACAAATTGCTTTCTTGTAATGTGTTTTATTTATATCTTTGATGTTAAACCAAAATCTTATATCTGTGCAGAAAAAGGAAATACAGATACAAATGGTACTCTTTTGGAGAAGATTAGAGGATGAAGAAATAAGCCATAAAATGGATGGATAAAATGAATTTTACTGTGGACAAAACCAATAGACACTGAACAGGTATGATAAGCAACTTCATTGAAGATGAAGTTAATAGAAGAGGAATAGAAGGAAAACAATGTAAATCAGACAACACTGAAGAAAGTGAGTTTAGCAAGATGAAAAATAACATCAACAGCATAAAAAACATAAGAAAATACATCTGCTCAAAAAGCTGAAATCCATTAGCAAGGTATTAAAGGGATCAATATTTGCAAAAAAATTTTTGCAGGGAAATGAAAGGGTTAACAGTAGAAGAGTAGAAAAATATTACAAATTGTATTTTAGCTACCCTGAAAATAATATGAATGAGAAGGAAACAACTGAAGAAAGTGAGGAGTAAGTTGATTTTTGCTCTATCTCCCTATCTCCTTGTTTCATGACAGTCAAAGTGAAGTCATTACATCTGAGCAATAAGACCTACAGAAATATTCTGCTAGTGTCTAACTTCATAGTTGTCATTTCATAAGGGATATGATCTTTTTTATTTTCATCTCTTGTGAGCACATTGTTGCAGCTCTAGCCTTGCTGTGTATCTATGCTGATATAATCTGTGGTAGTGATTTGGCTACTGCAGAATAGATGTGCTTCAACTTCCTCTTAGGTAAACTCCCCAAAGGAACCAAAAGGATTTAGGTTCAAAAATAGCTATTATACAAAAATAAAAATATACAAAAGAAAGTATTAACTTTCAAAATCAAAAGAACTCAAAGCAATGAACAAACAGAACAGAAATAGATTAGTACTTTAATCTTCTGCCGCCCATTGTGTTCCTGCAGACTGGAACTTATCTTTGTGTTTCCATTCAATTAACTTGTTACTTTCTGCAACAAAATTTATTCGTTTTCCTTCTGTCCTGGAGAAACTTCTCCCACTGTGCCTGTGGCTTTGCTGCTGGACTCATCTTTTCTACTGCTTTTTAGCCTCTGCATGAGCTCCAGCCTCCATGCTGGGTCTCGCTTGCCAGTTCTACAATCTTTTCTGTCTTGATGATGCTTAGAAGCTCCCTAGGGATATGAATGGCCTCCTCTCTTTCCAGAGAGCTCTGCTAGAGCCAGAGCCATCCTCTTCTTGAGAAGAGGGTAAACATATACTTGGGAACATAAGGATTTGAACAAAGATGTTCAAGTAAGCAAGTATAGTTGTCTACTCTGCATTAAAACACTGTATATTTCCTACTGGATATTTTATTTATTTTTATTCATTTATTTATATTTAAATATTTAATCGCCTTAAAATTACATTAGCATACTTTTTACTTATTGGACAAGGCATGATTTGAATCACTGGGAGGTTATGTGTAATTAATAAAATGTAGTTAGTTAAAATGATGCAAATTCATTTTAGCTTCTGTAAAGTAAGTCTGATTTTATGGTGGTGCTATTTCTGAATACAGTGGCACTGAAATTCTTACTGGAAGTAATTTCTAGGGATGTATCAGACAAAATTGAGATGTCTGGGCAGTTTTTCTAAAGAAATATTAATACTGTAGATTTTTTTTTGGCTTACTCTTACATTTGTATCCCTTTCTCATGCTACATCGTCTTTTATCGCATGCAATAGAGGTGATCCTCTTCCAACATGCCCTTCATAGTTTTGAGGGGCTTCCTTGTTTTGTACTCTTGCAGCTTCTGTTCCTACCCATTAAGGCAGTTACATAGAGACAATCAGAAGCAGTACTTGGTGGAGGTAAATAAAAAAATCACATTTTGTAAAGCTTAAAATTTCATTTAAGAGCTTCATTTCCCTATCAGAACAAAAAAAACCCAAACAAAACAAAACACACAAAAAAATAAAAGCAAAACAACACAACAGAAACCAACCAAGCAAGACCCAAACCAGCACACCACACCCCAAAACCACGAAGCAAAACAAGAAACAGTAACCTACTCAACAAACCAATACTGCTCTAGATGGATAGAGAACTAACAGTCAAGATTGAGAACACTAACCCTAATATAAATTCATAAAATACATTCTTCTAGGTTTCTGGTTTGCTTTTTTTTTTTTTGTTCCTAAAATTACTTCCCTACAGAAATTCACTGAATTGCATAGAACAACATCAGTGTAAAATGACTGACAGAATATGGAAGATAAATGATAGGAGAAGGAAAAAAAAAAAGAATTGCACATAGCTGTTAAAACTGTTGCAAAGAACTTTTATTAGAAAAATAAAAACTTCTCAAAGGATTATGCCATTGTATACTAAGATACAGCCAAATGTTAGCAAGAAGATCTTGAGAGTATACTTTAATTTTTGCAGAATGAATCAATCCCTAAAAGAAGTATAAATTATAAATCTGTCTAGAAAATATGTTTTCTATCTTATAGATCAGAAAATACTGTTTAGTTGGTTGACTTCAGTATTTCATAAGAGATAAATAACCAAGGAAAAGGAGCCAAAGAAAAGAAACTAGTAAGTAGGAGAAACTTATTATTTTCCTTCTAACCCTGAATAAGCCTTTGTGTCTATCTAGGAGTCAAGGTGCTCTAGCTCTCTTGAGGCAAAAAAGAGAAAATTGCCAGTAGCAGGCAATCTGAGATCAGTTGTACACGAGGTGGGTGAACATGAGAATCTCTTTGTGGTTGCTTTAGAAAGCATCAAGCAGGTTTGGAATAGGGTAGGCATCTTGTACTTTACATCTTCTATCTCTGGCTGTGTCATTGTCACATAACATTCATAACACTGTATATTCAATGTTTTTGTTAATTTTAACAAAAATTTTCATTGGATATTTCTGGGGGTTTATTATTTTATTTTTTCTTCCTCTGGGGCAGGATTTTCTAGAGTATGGTGGTTCTCTGCTCTTATTGCTCTTATTGCAATTCTTCCTCTCTACTCTGCCCTCATGAGGTCCCACCTGGAGTACTGCACCCAGTTCTGGGGTTCTCAGCACAAAAAACATATGGACCTGTTGGAGCAGGTCCAGAGGAGGGCCACAAAGATGATCAAAGGACTAGAACAACTCCCTTATGAGGATAGACTAAAGGAGTTAGGGTTGCTCAGCCTGGAAAAGAGAAGGCTTCGAGGGGATCTTACAGCAGCCTTTCAGTGCCTAAAGCGGGATTACAAAATAGAAGGGGAGAGACTTTTCAGCTGGTCTGATTGCAGTATGACAAGCGGGAATGGATACAAGCTGAAGGAGGGGAAATTTAGATTGGAGATTAGAAGGAAGTTCTTTACCCAGAGAGTGGTTAGGCACTGGAACAGGCTGCCCAGAGAGGTTGTGGATGCCCCATCCCTGGCAGTGTTCAAGGCCAGGCTGGATGTGGCCCTGGGTGACCTGGTCTCTGCCCATGACAGAGGGGTTGGAATTAGATGATCATTAAGGTCCCTTCCAACTCTGACAATTCTACGATTCTATGATTTATTTCTCCTACTCACTTGCATGGATATATAGCCAAAGGGTACAGTTTGTCTTGTAGCCTTGCAGAATTTTCTAAGTTTGTGAACTTAGATAATGTGTGTTGTTTTCAAATATGAAAGGTAGATTTCATCCTAATGTTAATTAATAGTATTTAAAGAATTGAACTGTCTATTTGGAGAAAATAAAGTGAATGAAATAGAAGTAACTCGATCTATCTCAGTTTTACTTGTTCATTTTCTGTTTCTTTCTGGAGCAACTCTTCCTGGATGTTTGTAGGAGTTAATGAAATTTAAATTGGAGGTACTAGACTTCATTCAGCAAAAAAGAATGTGTATGCTTTCTGTGAATTGGGTCCAGATAAAGACCCTTGCAGTAAATGTGTTTTCATCCAACTGATTCAACATTGTACATTGGCTTTTGAACCACTCATGATTTTGTTCTCTGAAATTTACCTTTTTTTTTTTCACAAAGTTGCCATAAAAATATAGACTACAGCTTACACTTATGCACAATTTTAGGCTATTACATGATAATAAGAAGGAAGATTTTTAGATTTTTTTTATCATGACAATAATAACACCAATATACAGGACGTGAAAAAAGCAGAGAAAATGAAGATCAAACTTGTTTTACAAATTATGATATGAACATATCATCAGATTTTATAAAATCCTACTATGTCTTACCTCAGTTCTTAAGGAAAATCACAGATAGTGATTTGGAAAAGCTCCCCTTTGCCTGTATAAACATAATCAGTTCTCTTCTAAACAGAAGCAATAAGAGATGTAAAATATGTTGTCAATGTATAATTTGCATTTTAATAGTGAAAATATACTGAGAAAGTACTGTTTTCTCCCTTTTTAAAATACATATGACACTTGAATGTCGTATAGTAATATTGCTGGAACATAGATATTAACCAAGCAACGAGGTACAGATAGGATGGTGAAAGATGACATCTTCAAATGTCACAGATGTTTTTACCACCTGCCTTATCAATTTTGTTCATCTTCTAGAATACATAGTAATATTCAAGAAGAAATTCCTAAGAAAGCATAAATTGATATTTCTGTTCATGTAATTATCTGGAGTATTCTATAAACTACAGTCTTCTCAGCTTATATTCAGCCTAATTTCACACTAGTCTTCCTTACACAAATGCAGTCCTCATTCCTATGTTACGTATTTCTCAAACATTTAATTTTTTTCCTCAAAATACCCAATAAAACATAATTATCACACTCTATTTAATTTTTACTACCTACAGTTTCCCTTCATTTCAGATTGTCCTGGTTTGAAGAGATAAATTTGGGAGATGACCCTGTTAGGAACCTCCCTCTTCCCCTAAAAGGAAAGAAAATGCTGCACACTGGGGGTGAGTTATAAAGAATAACCTTTTTAACAGAGAAAAATATACAACAATGAAAATACAGAATGATACAAAACCTCCGGTTCCCCCCTCACACAACCGGCTGCCCGCTCCCCACTCGCTGTAAAACCCGCTCAGGTGTAGTCCGATTAAGATGAGGTGGCAGGTGAGTTGGAGTATGGAGGAAACCTGGATGGTGGATGATAATGATGGGTGGGTGAGTGGACAAGAGATGAAGAGATCATCCAGCCGCCCAAGTGCGCTGCTGCAAGATGGAGGAGTGCACGCCTTTGTCCCTCTCACCCTCTTCTCGGAAGGAAGGGAGCTCCCAGAAACCCCGCAGTGGAAGTCCGTCCCTCCTGACGGGCCATTCACACTTCCGCCTTCCACACCATGGCTGCGTCGCAGCTGCGTCGCCACTTCTGCTCCCGCTGCTTGCAGCTGCTCTGGGACTCACAGGTGCCAGCCCCCACTGTTCATTGCTCCAGGGGCTGCTGCCTCCTCGTGGGGCATGCACCACTTCCAGCGGTGGTCCCCTGCCTCTGCCGTTGGGGCTGCCACTGCTGCAGCCAGCACAGCTCCGCACTTAGTCAACACTGCCAGGGCAGGGATGCGGGTCACCATGGTGGCCCGTCGCAGCCTGCTCTGGTCCAGCCCGCGCCGCTCAGCCAGTGGAGAGGGCTACCCCCCACCGAGAGTTTACAAACAAACACAGTAACAGTTGGGGGGGGGTCAAGGGGGAAAAGATGGATACCTCCTGTCATTTACATACCCTATAACACAGATTTATATGCTCAACATATTCAAACCTAGGGAGATGCTACAATTATCATGACAGGTAAATAAAAAATAATAAGTATGTCACTGGAAATAGTAGCATTTTAAATAAAATAATGTCATTCATACTCTGTTGGTATGACACTCAAACCTCAGCTTTGAAATCATCTTTATATTGCATGTCATTCATGTCAGGTGCACGTAATGTAACAGTTCACCTATTTGCAGATGTTTGTCAGATTCAAGAGTGGAATTCATGATTATTTAAACCTTTTTCAGGCTCACAGAAATGAAGTTATGACATTCTCAATGATGATAAAAAGCTAATCATACCTATGTCCACCAGCCCAAAGACCTTTTGACAGCCAAGCGTCATGAAAAATTTGCAAATTTTCCTACCCACATTACTGAAGTTAACTGATCAAAGTAGGAATTATCTGGAAAGTAGAGAATTTATTTACAGTTGTTTTTTTTTTTTTGCCAATTTAATAGATGTTTATCTTCTGGAATGTGTCTCAGTCTCATTCTAAATAATTCAAACATGATTACAGCTTGAAATAAGACTGTTGGAGAAAACTAGTAATTCATGGTTTGGGAGGCCAGTAACTGGTGAGAGTGCCTTATGGCAAACTTCAGTTATTTAAAACAGATGGAGTTTAATGAAAAATAAAATTGATTCTTTTGTTATTAGCCTGACTATTACCCACACTACTGTTATCTTCTGTGCTAAGCATCCCTGTCAGGTACTCTGTGTGACAGTTTTAATGTCAAAATAGAAGTCTTCAATTATTTGTGGAAAACAGAGAAATCTGTAAAAAAAAAATTACCTGTAAGCAACAACATATGTGCTGGAAGATATTGTTTTGCATCTCATGAATAGACAAGAGCAGCTCTAGAAGCTACAATATGTAGTGCCTTGCATGTAACAACTTGCCCAAACTTAGAACAAAACTGAGAAGCTTTTTCAGTGATGATATTTATTTCTGTTTTCAAACGCATAGTGAAAATCAGAGATTGGTGACATTTTGTAGGGAAGGTAAAGGAAGGAGGAACAGCAAGGGAAGGGAAAAAAGTCATGATTCAGATAAAAGTTTTACCATGGCAACTACTCTACTGCAGAAAAGGTCAATTAGGAGATTAGGATGGAATGACAGTTGTGTCACTAACTCTCTTCTGCCCTCGCTCCAAGGAAGTAAAAATGCAGTCAATTGCACATGAGTAGATATGTTTTTGTTCAGGAAAGATGAAGGTGGCCAATAGAAAGAGAATATTTTATTATCAAAATATAAAGAACTAGAAAGCATTTGTCAATCTTTGCTCTTGTGATGGTATTTGGATCACTCAATTTGCTCTTTGCTGGATATGTTAACGGAAGTCCTGCTACATCCTATTTCTGTGAGCTATAAACTTTGACAAATTTCTGAAAGTTTGTATAGCAAAGGGTACGTTTTGGATGAACTCATCTTAAAGGCTTATCTTGTCCTGGAAGATTCCAAGGTTTAGTTCAAGCAGGTAAGACTCTTTTCAAGACAGAAATAAAGTAGCAGAGGCACTGATAAAAAGGATAGCAATTGTTAAACCAACAAGGTCAATTAGCACTCCTTGTGGCAAATTAAATAGATGGTTCAGGTGTCAGTTGGAGATTAAACTGCTGCACCACCAATTCCTTAACCATAAATAGTACAGACACTAGCAAACCACAATTATGCATGCACTCAATCAAAATGGGGAAAACCTACCTGGTTGGATATCTATAAAATAACCACTCACCAAAACAGAATGAGGAACACTCAATCTGCTGAAGTTTCTCTGGGCCACATCCTGTTCCCAAGAAGTCTTCCTGGACCATGGGCAGCTCTGGTGTTCACACAGAAAACTCAGCAACTTCAACTCCGCATGGGCCAAAATATTCCTTTTACACCTGAGTCCTGGATGCTGACTCATGGTCAGACAAAACCAAACCCAGACGCTGAGACACTGCCCACAGCAGAAGGCCAAGCTATGGCTGAAAGGATTCCTGCTACACCCCCACTTGAGGTATTCCCAGCTGCCACACTTGCTCCTACAGGCTTCAGCTCCTTTGTCTCTGGTTATGTATCTACTTAAGGACTGCTATTATTTTGGGGGGAGGAAGTAGGTGCACCTGTCACAAATAATATTCAGATAAAAACGTATTTTGGTTCTTTTGAAGAGTTTTCTTGAAAGAATTATGTCATCCTTCACCCTTACTGCAGGCTTTCTGTTGGGTGTTAAGATTATTTTTACAGTGATGACAATCTAAACACCATTTTTTACTTTTAAGAACTCTAAATATTGATGCAAAGTTAAATCTATACAATAGGATAAGAAAAAATATTTTAGCATGTGTACTATGAACACAAAGAAAAGACCTTTGATGCTGATAAATGCAAATACATTCATTTGTAGACCATTTATTTACAGCAGCTGCAGGCCCACATCTCACTTTCAGAAGTCTGGCAGTTGTAATGAAGGCTACAGCAGTGTCTTAATCAGCATTTGTTAGGTCTTTGTGCAGTAGCATAGCTATCACTAGTAGAGCAGCCAGCAGGCAGTAGCACAGAGCATTTCTGCACGTAACTTAAAATGTGGGAATCCTGGACTTTGAACATTCTTAAAAGTGACCTTACTATATTTGTTACGGTTCTGTTATTGATCTCACCTCTGATGCTCATTTTTAATGATGCAGTTCTGACAAATCTGAATCAAGGTTGCTAATACGGGTCTAGCTCATAAACAAAGTAGAATTTTGTCTAGCTAGCTTTGTATTTTCAAAGTGCAGCATAGAGAGTGTAATATATTGAAGCGTTAAATATCACCTTCCTCTCTCTCAAAGAAAAAAAAACAAAAAACCCTCCTAACTCACAAATAGTTAAACTGAAAAAAAAAAAAGAAGTGTGGAGAATAAATATTTTAAGATGCAGAACTTTCACTTGGATGCTGCAAGAAGTTTGGCACAGGTCAGAGGTACAGCACCAGCAGTCTGCTGATTACATTGTTTTCATTTCTGACCCTACACAATCTGTTTTCTAAGTTCTTGTTTTGCTGAAGTGCATCTGACCTATCTCTTCCCCTAAGTGCAGAAAGCAATTCTCTATAGAAAGTCACTAGCTATACTAGTACATGGAACAGAATGTAAATGATAAAATACAGTGTTCCCAGTGGGCTTGTGGGAAAAGAAAAAAAGAAAAAAACAAACCCACAAACTGATAGTTTTTCAGTCTTAGAAATCAATCATGTTAGCTACCAAAACTAAAGTAAGTATTGAGTATAAAGACTGTTGTAAAAATTGTAGATTTACTGAAGTTATATGATTTTATATGCAAAAGCTCACTCTGTGCTGCCACTGGAGATGTGAAAAAGAGAAGTGAAGGTGCAGTTATAAAAATAAGCTCCCATTCTGAAATGATGCCCAAGCTGTTCAATTTGTCAAAAGCTACCAAAACAGGTTTACTGTTGCCAGCTTATGCATAACATCTAAGAGTTGGGAATTGATGCACAGGGAAAGAGACTCTGGCAGTGGACTTGAATTCTAATACAGCCTCTCACCTTGTCATTGATTGCTTCTTGGGATGGATAGGGTGACTGAAAGCAGAAGAATGTTTGCTTTGCATTCAGCTCTGAGAATAAGCTCTGGCCACACTTGTCCATATTTCCTCAGCCAGGGAAGAGTTACAAGGGCTCAAAACTAAAGTGAATTATTTTCAAACTGTGTTAAGTCTCTCCAGCCAGATGAAGAAACCAAGTGAAAGGATATCCTGTCAAAAATTTTCTGTTATCATTTCTAGAGAAATAACATCTCCTTCCCTAGATTCTAAAAGTTTTGAAAAATTAAAATGCTATTAAAGAAATAAATTTTGTCTATCTTTTTATTTTATCCCAACCCTGACTGCCATGATACAGCATACTGAAATCCTTTCCTGGTTTCAGATTTGTATGGAGACAGCAGCAATGACTGAAAGTGATTTGGTTAGTGTTGTTCTGGGGTTTTTGTAATAGCTATTTCACTCAGAAGAACTTAATATATTGTGGACACCTACTGTGACAAAAAAAAGCCTTTATTGAAATAGGGACTATTCTGAAAGTCTAGAAAGATAGATTTTGTGACGCAGGTGAGAAAATTTTCAACAGTAAGTTAGCAAAATATTCCTGTGATTCTCATGGCACATATGTCCTTCTCAGATACTCATAATCAGTCATGTAATGAAGCCATTGAGGTCAGCTCTAGGTGGTTAATTGGCATGGATATACTTCAGAGTGTAATGATATAGATTTAACTATAAGTATATGACACGTTTGTCTGTTTTAAGGCATAGTAGAGGCTTACAAAGAAATTATTTGTTGATACCATGTGGCAATCCTTCAAATTATATCCTAATGAAGCTTAATTTCTCCCATAAACTCCTCAATTTTTTTGTCATCAAAAAGGACTTAAGGACTGAAAATACCACTTAACATAGCTTGTGGGGTTTGTAGAATTATTCCCCCCCTTTTTTTTTCTTTTATGAGTTCTTAAGATGTTCAGAGCATTGTATAAGCTTCATGGTGCTAACAATAAGGAAATAAAGTTAGGATTGCCTTTTTCCCAGATATTCCTAAGTGTTCACTTGAATGCTGTTGTTTTAATAACCTCTTGCAGCATGCTTTCAAGGCTTTCTTCCTCAGAATTCTCTTACTCCCCAAAGGTCTATTAAAGATATATCACACATATCTGGAAATCTGTTAGAGAACCAGAAGTCAGGTAGAATATAAAGTTTGTGATTNAGGTGGAATATAAAATTTGTGATTCAGTAGAACAGTTTGATAAGGAGCCCTTCAGTTTATACACATAAAGAAAATTAAGAATAAAGTTCCTTTAAAAGTGTGTTACCTCTACAATATAAAAGGAGAAAATATATTTGATGTTATGACTGAAAACAAATGCAGATATTTTGAGAAAGAATTGCATTTGAAATATATAGGTATGTCCTCTAAAGAAGTGATATAAAAATGTACGNTAATAACCTCTTGCAGCATGCTTTCAAGGCTTTCTTCCTCAGAATTCTCTTACTCCCCAAAGGTCTATTAAAGATATATCACACATATCTGGAAATCTGTTAGAGAACCAGAAGTCAGGTAGAATATAAAGTTTGTGATTCAGTAGAACAGTTTGATAAGAAGCCCTTCAGTTTATATACATAAAGAAAATTAAGAATAAAATTCCTTTAAAAGTTTGTTATCTCTACAATATAAAAGGAGGAGAAAATATATTTGATGTTATGACTGAAAACAAATGCAGACATTTTGAGGAAGAATTGCGTTTGAAATATATAGGTATGTCCTCTAAAAAAACACTAGAAAATCAGGAAGTGATATAAAAATTCTACATTAAGTGCTATTTTAAGTTATTGCAGCATTGCATGATGTATCTGTGTGCTGGAAAACTGTTGCAAACTGCTATTCTGTCATTCCCAGTGGTTAATCAAGGTAAGAGGATCTGGAAAAATTGATGCAGAATAGTTGTTTATCTTTCATGTGTAATGCAATTACCTTTTTGTTCTACTAACTGCTACTTAATATGATGTAGTCTACTGAATTTGTGTTGATCATGATGATTTATAGAATTTTAATTGCTAATTGAGGGATGTGTGAGCTCACAAAATTACTTGAAATGCCAAGTTTCTTTTCTAACCTCCTCAATGAAGAATGAATGACAATCTGAAAACAGGACGTGGACAACCACCTAAAACTATTAACCCCCACACACACACATTTTCAGTGATTATATAAAAAACTATTTTTCACTGTCCTATTTTCATATCATTGTAATTATTAGGAATGTTAAAATTGTGACTGCTATTATTGATTCTACTAACTAATAGATAATATTATAAGCAATGAAAAGAAGAAGAAACATTTCTAAACCAGTTTCTAAAGCATGTATATGTGAAAAAAGTTTATATGACGATTAGGTGCACTTNTATAAGCTTCATGGTGCTAACAATAAGGAAATAAAGTTAGGATTGCCTTTTTCCCAGATATTCCTAAGTGTTCACTTGAATGCTGTTGTTTTAATAACCTCTTGCAGCATGCTTTCAAGGCTTTCTTCCTCAGAATTCTCTTACTCCCCAAAGGTCTATTAAAGATATATCACACATATCTGGAAATCTGTTAGAGAACCAGAAGTCAGGTAGAATATAAAGTTTGTGATTCAGTAGAACAGTTTGATAAGAAGCCCTTCAGTTTATATACATAAAGAAAATTAAGAATAAAATTCCTTTAAAAGTTTGTTATCTCTACAATATAAAAGGAGGAGAAAATATATTTGATGTTATGACTGAAAACAAATGCAGACATTTTGAGGAAGAATTGCGTTTGAAATATATAGGTATGTCCTCTAAAAAAACACTAGAAAATCAGGAAGTGATATAAAAATTCTACATTAAGTGCTATTTTAAGTTATTGCAGCATTGCATGATGTATCTCTGTGCTGGAAAACTGTTGCAAACTGCTATTCTGTCATTCCCAGTGGTTAATCAAGGTAAGAGGATCTGGAAAAATTGATGCAGAATAGTTGTTTATCTTTCATGTGTAATGCAATTACCTTTTTGTTCTACTAACTGCTACTTAATATGATGTAGTCTACTGAATTTGTGTTGATCATGATGATTTATAGAATTTTAATTGCTAATTGAGGGATGTGTGAGCTCACAAAATTACTTGAAATGCCAAGTTTCTTTTCTAACCTCCTCAATGAAGAATGAATGACAATCTGAAAACAGGACGTGGACAACCACCTAAAACTATTAACCCCCACACACACACATTTTCAGTGATTATATAAAAAACTATTTTTCACTGTCCTATTTTCATATCATTGTAATTATTAGGAATGTTAAAATTGTGACTGCTATTATTGATTCTACTAACTAATAGATAATATTATAAGCAATGAAAAGAAGAAGAAACATTTCTAAACCAGTTTCTAAAGCATGTATATGTGAAAAAAGTTTATATGACGATTAGGTGCACTTGTGTATTGGGTTTCGCTGAGATGGAGTTAATGTCCCCATAGCAGTCCTCAGAAGTACTGTGCCTTGGGTTGAAGATAACATGTGATGTTGTGACTGTTGCAAGGCTGGCACAGCACCAAGGGATGGGTGGACAAGATCTTGGGAGGGGTTGCAACCGAGACAGCTGACCTAAACTGACCAAAGGGCTATTCCATACCATAGGACGTCAGCTCAGGGTTAAAGGTGGAATGGGGGGAGAATAGGGGCAGGTAGAAGAGGTCCGTCCCCCAAACAACCACTACACGTTTTGGAGATCTGCTTCCCGGGAGAGGGACAAACATTGCCTGTTATGGGAAGTAGAGACTAAAGCTCAATTTTGCTTTGCTTCGCATGCGCGGCCTTGCCTTTCTTTATTTTGCTTATTAAACTGCCTTTACTAAAACCCACGGGCTGCTTTCATCTCGTTCTCTTCCCTCTTGTTGTGTCGTGGGAGGTGTGGGGCAAGAACGTGACAGAGAACCTTGGTGGGCATCTGGCACTTGGCCAAGGTCGACTCACCACAACTTAATATCATAAAAATACTGTACAATAGTGCAATAACTTTAGAAAATATGCATTTAGGTACACTTTTCTAAAGAAAAATATATATATATATTCTCCTCTACCTGACATGACATACCTATGCCTTGCTTAGGGATTTTGTCTATGATACATCTCAAGGACATCGGTTATATATGCCTAGGTCTATTAAGAAATTCTGTCATGCTGCTAAGTAACCAACACACATTACAATATATGACATCCATTTAGGTATATCTCAGGAGCAGATTTTCCTAAATGTTTGCATAATAACTATTTAATGGTTTAATGCAGCTATGCATGTAATTTCATTCAAATTGCATATTTTTTTTCTTGAGATCATTGAATGACCGTTAAGTAGAAGACTATTTCAGAATAATTGATTCCAATATTATTGTGGGAACCATTCTGGGGCACTTCATTTTATTTTGTAGATTTCTATGAGTTATTAAAGGATTTAGTTTTTCAAATGTAGTTCTAGATCGTGATATTCCTGAGCCCAAGTTCACCGGGAGAGTTATGGAGACATACAAATTCAGGAAAGGAAGATGACCTAGATCCTAACTCCTTTTGAACTATTTCAGATATAAGAGATGCTATAGAAGGCCTCCATTATGAAGGAGAAAAATTTAAAAAGAAACATCCTTATGAAGAATAACACAGCTTTATGTACTCAACTAGAAGCATTGTTGGCTTGACTTAACTGATTAAAAAGTTAGTATATAGGCATCCAACACTCTTTAAAAATCCAGAAACCAGCCATTTCTATGCTTAGTTTCATACAGATTTGGAATTTTCTAAGTGTTCTTGGATGTGACTCAAGGTTCTATAAAAGAAGCTTGATCTTGTACTTGAGCATCTTACCAAACCTTACATTTTCACACTTTCTGTGAAAATTCATGTCAGAACCCCACTTAAGAGGTTTCTTAGATGTGAGCCATCCTGTTCCTCAATTTGAAAATTAAGTGTGTAGTCCAGGTTGCCTGAGTTGGGGGGGATCAAGGGGAAACAAGAGAGAGCCTCATTATCCATGAAATTCATATCCAAAGCTAACAGGTCTTGACATTCAAAACACATTCTTCACAACCAAATATCCTAACCGTTAAGCTAAGGGTGAGACTAAGCAGCAAAAGCACCACCACCACTTTAAAAAAAGCATAATGCAGCTATCTGTGTCTTTCACTTTAGCTATGCTGCTTTCTAAGCAGAAGATATGGCTTCAGGCTCTTCATATGATTACTCATCCTTCTTTCTGGGATAAACATGTTCTTGCAGTGAGATGCAGTGTTTCACACACAACATTACGCTGCTGTTTCTTATGGGCTGACTCTGGTCAGTGCTCCCTTTGACATCTCTGGAACATAAATGAGCATACCCACATTGCCAGTGATGCTCTCAGAGCTACCTGCTTATTTCTAGGATTCACAATGTTAAGGATTAAAATGTTAAATCTCATTTTTATATATGACTTAGAATTTTGATCTTTAAAGCCATTTAAACCTCCCATTGTCAAGCAGACCAGCCTCTATGTAGCCTGAAAAACTAGGCCTAGGGAAATTATGAGAAAGGCATGCAGGGTAGTCATATTTCTCTTCTAGCATGAAACTACAAAACATTCAAGATCTATCATATTCAGAAGAGATAGCTCATAGCAAAAGATTCTGAGAAAAGTCTTACTCCTTTGTTTTTCTTCCTGATAAGTAAACAGAGAGGAAGAAGACTAGCTGTTACATTATTATGATTAATAAGTTTGGATGAGGACCTCAGAAGGATTAGCTAGGATACAAACTACTGTAATTTACAAAGAGTAAGAGTAGCTTAGAGATTAGGAGGGTTTGCAAGAATCAGGCAAAGCTGTGGACAAGTTTTTAGACAAAACCTCCAGAAGAAGAACATCCAAGGAGAGGTAAAGGGAATTCTATTTTTGTTCTAAGCGTTATTGCTAACTAGTGAAAAACATTTTAGTTTGAATAGTCTCTATACTGTCTCTCTAAATAGTGTCTTTGAAGGAGAGACTGAAGTAACATCCAGAGTAGTTAGTCTTCCCTATCACAGAATGATTAAATGATCACATCATGTCTTTTCTTCTGTATTGAGTCCTGCACTGAGAAAAAAACACTTTGAAAAATATTCTTGTGATTTACAAGGTGTTGTCCATCTGTGTGAGATACAAAGCAAAGTAGTAGGAACTTTTCTGCATGTGTAATTCTAACATATTACTTGTATTATAAATGGTTTTAAAGACTCTTTAATTCCACAGGATCATTTTCCACCTAATTCTAGAAGTTACAATAGGTCCTTTGCAAGGAAGTTCTTCAGAATAAATTTTAAAACAAAAGGTTTGAAGTTGCAAAACCATTAAATAGTCATTAATATGATCTCAAGTAAGCATCCTGATGTGCTTCAGAAACCTTGAAGGGACTGGTAATTTGAAAAACCGTAAGTGATAGTCATGCAAGGAACAGAGAGGTAAATTTTAAACAGTTATAAAAGAAGGCTAAGGATGTTAAGAAATGTGAACACCTAAATATAGGTGAAATCTCAAAGAAAAGAAAAATAGGCCCAGAGAGAAATGGAAAGAAAAGTTCAAGCAGTGGCATTTACAAGATATAGATGAGAAATTATGAACTTCTTGCTGTTTCAGTTTTTTACAAAGAAGGATCTCATCTTCTTCTACACCAAGGGATGGTAGAATGTGATTTACTGTGTGACATTAGAAAAAATCCTTAGGAGTCAAACAACCTGCTGTGTGTGTATGTATGTGTGTGTATATATATATATATAAATGAAATCCAAGTGTATTACTGATTTTAAAATAATTTCCCATAAGTTTTATAATGGTACGAATCTTAATTAACTAAAAGCAGAAGGTAGAGATAGAAAGATAATGGATTCTTCATTTAAACATGCTGTTTCCAGGTGTAGCTGGAAATTTCACTGTCTGTTCCTCTACACTGTTTAAAAATACAAATGTGCATTTATTGTTTTGACTAGCTAAGCAGTTTTTAATTAAACATCTTGGGTCATTAAAAATTATGAAATTATTTTTTAAGTTTCCTTAGTTGCTTTGTTAAGAAATCATATTCCATATGATCAAATTTTTATTGTAGTTCCCACAGAAGTAAGAGCTGGAAGCTACCTGACTCTTAAAGTGTTGGGGAAAAAAGTAGTAAACTGAAAAAACTCTCAGAAGAAGGCATTCCTGTATCACCTGAAGGTAATGTTCTATAATGTTTGTAAAATTGCCAATGAAATTAAATTAAGATTATTGAAGAAAATAATTTTCTAAGGTGGAAATAAAATGTGTTTGAAAGTAGATAAACTATTTGCACTCAGCTATATACTCAATATGCTAATTGTTGGTGCCTATGAAGTAAAATTCAATTACATTATTACTGTCAAGTTTATTTCGAGTTTAACATTTTACTGTCTCCAAATTTGACCATTTACTGCATGTTTTCATGATATTGCTAAAGTTATGGTAGTACATTTTAACCCAGATTTCCAAATGAGGCATATAGTTAATGCATGTTCATTGTTTGCCCCTTAGATTTTAAAAAGGACAAGCTTTTACCTCTCCTATATCAATGACTATTTCAATTAGAAAAATTATGCAGAAGCTCTACTTTGATTTTCTCCTTCTGGCAGATGTAGACTTCAACACTGGGATTACTCACTGCCAATACACCTGCTATGACTACCTTGTCTGTTGTTGGTTATTTCCTGATCAAGTCTGTCTGATAACCATGTAAAGATTTCCTCAAGAGTGGTGACCTTCACTCTCACATTTCACTTCTGTTCAACAGCTGCAGTTTGGCTGTGTGTGTTTATTTAATCTGAGGTGGAAAATGATCATAAGACTTTACTGCCTACTGACTTTATATCAAATGTTTCTGAAGCTGGCCACTATGGTGGCCTGATTAGAGATTCATGTACATATTTATCAATCAGATTTTATTGATATTGTGTATAACAGGGAGACTGGGTAGTAAAGAGAATAATTTTGAAAGGGCACTAAAGATTAGGTAGGTGAAGCTTGGTGTGAGAAAGAGAGAGGAAAAATAAGTATACTGTTAGCTTAACATACCTGTACGTTTCTCATAGCAACAAGGTCTTGAATGTATAGTGGGAAAAGGAGAAGCATTATACAAGGAAAATCTAGTAGTTTTAAGGAGATTGTATCTTCTTTAACTTAGCAAACAGAAGACTTGTCTGCTCAGTCATTACATTTAGGAGATCTATGTGGAAGTATATATAGGATAATAAGAAATAGAAAAACACAGAAAATAACACTGATTAAAGCAACATGTTATGCATCTGCAGATATAAAGCATTAACAGAACAAATTTGCTGTAAATGGCAGATTCTTTGGTTTACAGTCTTGTAGCCACAGTTGTTATGAAGTCCCCATAAAGATGAATCAGAATGCTGTAACAAGTCTTGCTAAAATGAATGGGAGCGACCTCATTTTTCACCTCACCAATTTGCTTTAGGCGCCTTCCTCCTACAAAAATGAAGAGGTGTTCTAAAACCCAGGCAGCAGTCTTGATCCAGCCCATTATCTGTATGCATAAAAATACATTTTAGTAGTACCAAATTAGAAAACATATCACAACATTTTTCCATTGTTCCAAGTCTTTGCAATGTGTTACTGAAGTATAGTCTGCTAGATGTGTCCTTAGTGATGTTCCTTGAGACAGAACGTGTTTGAATATAGTAATGTCAACCCTGGAACACAAATGCTCTTCTTAGACTTTAAAATGTGTTATGTATGGATAACCCAAAGTAATAGTAATTTTTCCTAAGGTACTGTGATATCTTCTATAATTCAGATTGAAGTTTAAAAAGCTTGTGTCCCTGCAAAGTTTTGCTGTAGTTCTGCTCTCTCTTTTTTTTTCTACATCTAACATCAGCCTGTGTGCAGTAAGCTGCAATTTTAACACCTCACAAAGACATGTGCCGGGATACTGGAATACTGTGTCCAGTTCTGGAGCCCTCAATACAGAAAGGACATGGAGCTGATGGAGCAGGTCTAGAGGAGGGCCACAAAAATGATCAGGGGGCTGGAACACCTCTCCTATGAGGACAGGCTGAAGGAGCTGGGATTGTTCAGCCTGGAGAAGAGAAGACTTTGGGGGGACCTAATAGTGACTTTCCAGTACTTAAAGGGAACTTATAAGAAGGCTGCAGAGGGCCTGTTTGCAAAGGCCTGCAGTGAAAGGACAAGGGGCAATGGTTTTAAACTGGAGAGGAGTAGATTTAAATTGGGCATTAGGAAGAAGTTCCTCACCACAAGGGAACACTGGAACAGGTTGCCCAGGGAGGTGGTTGAGGCCCCATCCCTGGAGGCATTCAAGGCGATGCTTGACAGGGCTCTGGGCAACCTGATCTAGCTGGGGATGTCCCTGCCCAGTGCAGGGGGGTTGGACTAGATGACCTCCAGAGGTCCCTTCCAACCCTAACCATTCTATGATTCTATGATTCTATGATATAAAATGAGGTCACTGAGAGATAAGAAGTGGGTATTGTTTTTGTGGTTAGCTTACTTAGCTGTACTGTTGCATCACAATAACAAAGACTTTAATCAGATATATCATAGAATCATAGAATGCTTTAGGTTAGAAGGGACCTTCAAAGGTCGTCTAGTCCAACACCTCTGCAGTGAGCCAGGGACATTAACTAGATCTGGTTGCTCAGAGCCTCCTCCAGCCTGACCTTGAATGTATAAAAATATTTAATAGCAATATTAAAGAGTTCTTTTTATTTTCCCAACCCTTAAAATGCATAAGAAAGCTTGAAATCAAATTCTAAATTCTTCCTTAAAGAAAGCATATATTTTTCTTTCTTTCTTTTTTTTTTTTTGTATTGTACAGGAGATTGTATATAGTACATTATGGAATACAGTATGAGTAACTCATCTGACAAGTTCTCCATAGTGCAGTGGAGTGGTCTCAGCAACAGGTCATAGACTACACACTGTAGAAGAGGAAGGACAAAAGATGCTGGCTGTCCTAAAGAGTTAATAATCTGAGGGTGAAAAGAAAGAGGATCATTACCTAAAACAGACCTACAGAGAGAAAAAAGAAACCAATAAATTTGTATTGAAAAGCATGAAAAACAGTGGGCACAGAACAGCATGCAACCTCCATGCTGTCACAACAGAATTTCAGACCCTGTCTCCACTCCGCCTGTCATAAGAAACTGTTTAGATGGTTAAATTAAAACCAACACACAAGAGACTTGAGCTGAAACAATATGAATATCTTAAGAGTTTGGTAGGCTGTGTACTGAATTTATTTTATAACATACTTCTAGATCAGGTCCTTCTATTTGTAGATGTGCACTTTAAATCAGCATAATAGACGAGTCTGTATTCCTAGAGAGGAAAACAACTAATTCATGCAATGGCTGAGCAAGAACTGTTTAAAACAATGAATGTGTAAGTTCTTTTCTCCTGCAGCATCAAGCAGCCAAGCACGGAGGAGCTTTGCCATGACGTATCTCAAATTACAGTCTTTTTGTCTCTGGCTTTGTTAACTGAAAATGCATATTACAATGTTTCAGCTATAGAAATGCAATGACACTGAAATCAACAGTAACACTCAGTGTGCCCGTAACTGCTCATTTGAAAAAGAAGTCTTAATTTGTTAACGCTCAGGTACAGAGTGCATCTGTTGTCAGTGTCAAAACTTCTAAAAGATGATCCAAAAGATGCATTTACTTTCCTTTAGCTTAAAGTTCTGTATTGATCTATGGGTTCACTCCAGTGTCGGAGGTCAAATTAGTGAACACAGACTCTGCATCCCAAGGTGTAACAACAGAGACAAACAGAGACAATTTTATTAAGGAATATTCACAATACATAGCTTAGGAGGCGGGACAAGTAACCCAAACCTGGACAGGCCATGTCAATCAAGGCCTCTGCCCATGATATGGTTATGGAACAGACAAGGAAATAAGCTTCACCCACCATATAAGGAAGGGGAGCTGTTATGGCCTTAATGGCCGGGTGATTTAGAGACAAAAGCCAACTCCTCCAGCAGAGCCTGGCTGGAGGAAGAAACAAAAGGTTGCCCTACAGAGCAATCATGTCCCTTTGTATCTTCTGATATTCACACATATTTACATTGGTCTGCTCCAATCTGCAAGCTTTATTTCTGCTTGTGGTCCAATGTTTTTCATACGGCTACACTCCAGCAGATTATAACTACACAAAATGAAAATTATTTGCCCAGTATAAAAGTAGAGCAGATCATTTGCTGATCAGCGTAAGTGAAATCTGACAGATCTATCAAATGCTTTTCAGTTGATACATGATACTTGGATTTTCTTGCAGATCTCAGGAAATGGACATGTACTTACTTTATAGTTGGGTGGTGGCTGTTGTTGTCATTGCTCTTGTGGTTATTTGGAGGTTTTTTATGGAAAACAGCATAATCTCCTGTATTCTACAGAAAGATCCTTCCCAAATCTGTTTATTAACTTTTTACGCTGTTTTTCTTTAAAAAAAAATTATTTAAAATATTTGTAACATCTAGAATGCAGAGCTGAATGTGTTCTTCTCTCAGTAATATCCCAGGAATGAGATAAAAGAAAAAAAGCTACAAATCTACCCAGGAGAGGGAGAATTATGGCATGAATTTCTCCCATCTGCTAATTTTGGTGGATTTCCATGTTTATTTCTCTTTCTGTCTTGTGCAGATTATGAAAGCTTTAGCTTTTTATTTCTCTCAGCACTTGAGGACTTCACCAAATATAAGCCAAAATGCCTTAAGTCAGGGACATAATTAAGAAGTGATCTCTCAGCCAAAGGAAATCTTAAAAGGCTGCCCCTCTACTGACTTTCTTAAGAATCTATTTGGAAAATACTGTATTCTGAACAAGTTATTCATTAGTGTGGCTGCAGTAAAATCCTCAACCTACTCATAATTTCTGTTCAAAACCACTAAATCAGTGTTTTAATTAGTTCAGTAGCACAAATTTATCATTCTTGAGGTTGCACAAGTGCTGTATTAGTCCTCCATACAAATTTATTAAAGAGCTAAGTCCACTAGTGGGAACTGAAATTGTGCTGGCTGCAAATGGCAAGCAGAGACTTTGGAGATAGTAGTAGTACAAGGCACCTAGCACCTCTAGTATGGTTGATACTAAACAAAAAATAATAATTTTCTTGTGGTACTTTTGATTCTCAAAGTAACAGTAGTAACAACAATGCCAATAATAAATAATAATAATTGTAATACTTTCTTTTAAAGAAGCTTCAGTTCAGACTGCTCCATGGGCAGGTGACACTTAGCTGGCCTAGGCTCAGGTGGCAGTGGCATAAAGTGACTACTGGCAGGGTCAAACCAGAAACATATGACAATGTTGCAGCTAAGCTGAAGATATCGTTGATATCGTACACACTAAGAAGTTACATGGAGACAGATTTTGTTCATTTTTTCTCTCACTGCTGAAATGATTATTTTTAGAATTAGCTTACTTTTATTTTTAAATGACTCAAAGTCAAAAGCAAAACAATTTATTTCTTTGGCTTTGCAAGAAAAAAATGTATATGACCTATGACCTTAGAATTATGGGTTAGAACTGCAGATTCCTAAACTTTAGTAGGATTTCAAGTCTGTACATCTATCTGAGATGAACTGTTTTCTGGGATTTAGATCAATAGTAACTATCAAGGAGGATCACCACCCAATTTTTGTCTGACCAAACACTACATGATGTGTTTGAGGAAGCACTTCAAAAACTGGGTGATGCTAGTTGGTTGTTCTTGAATGAGGATGGATCTAGTTTTTCTTATTTTTTTTTAACAAATACTACCAAGAAATTGGTGAAATTTATTTCTCCTCCCTTAAAATGAATTACAGCTTCCTCAGGAAAAAAAAAAAATCACTATATATTCAAGAACTGAATATTTAAATTCTTTAATTTAATTAAAATATAAAACTTCATTTCTGGTTTAAAGTAATTGGTGTTTCTCAGACAAAAACTAGTCTAGTTGGTAGATCTGACAAAGCCAGCAAGTCTTGTTGGTTTCAGTGGCATATGATAGCACTGGTACTGGACTCTATTACTGTGGCTGAGTTCAGCTGGTTTCTTTCAGACTACTTTGCTGAAGTACTGCCAGCTAGTATTAGCGGCAATATTTCTCTTGGGCATCTAGAAATCTGTACCATTCCCCAAGGAACCNCCCTCCCTGGATCTTCGTTTGCGAAGCCTAGCCACTACGAGGTATGCTGCTTCTTGAATAGCTCTGTTAGAGGCTCAAACTGGAATAGGGCAATTAGCAAGGTGATCTCTAACTATGAATCTTATTCTCTTTAACAATTGTAGGAGGCAGTAGACCCCTCAGCCTTTTATACTAGAAAAATCCCAGAGCTGTTTACAGGACTGAAGCTTTGCATTACAAGCTCTCCTTCAGATAGACTATATCTTCCTAGATTTCAGCAGTCAGTTATGGGTAATATTAGTGTTAGAGCAATATATCTGCTTTAAATACTGCTCATATAAAAACATCATAACACTTCTTTAGAAATGCTTTCAGAACTTTGTTTCAAAGTTAGGAAATTCTGGAATTTGCTAGTGAACTATGAGATGGCTCTAGTGCAACTGTATTGCTTTTCATAAAATCAGACATTTAAGAAATGTATACACAGAGCTGTAGTTTTCTTGTTGTTTGGGTTTTTTCCCTCCATCTTGATAATCTCAGAATTTACTATATGTTACTAATATGTGTCTTTAAAAAAGAAAAAAAAAATTGGTCTATTAATTTTCTCTGATGGCTATAATTCTCCTGTCGCAGTGTTTCATAAACACTAGTTCTGATGAATTCTTTGACCAAACACGACACACTCATTTCTTCAGGCCTCTCATTCCAGATCTCGTTTGCCCAGGCCTTATTAACTTCCTCAACTCCTTAACCTTCATGCTTGATCACCTTTCCTTACTAGTGACTCCACCTTCCTTGCTCAAACAGAATAGTTTCTCCTTGCTTCCTATTTCTCTTCAGTTTCTCTTTCATCTGTTTATACTACCCCAAAGCAACCAAACTCATGCCAGCTCTTCCCCTGGCTGTTTAGCCTTTGCTTTTGTCATTTGGTCCCTGTTCTTTATTCAGTGTCGGTGTTTGTGAAACCTGTGAGTCTTTGTGTTTCCCCTCGTCATGGTTCCATCTGTCTCCCAGCTGAATTAATACCATCCACCTGTTACAGATGAAAATGTTTGACATAGTTATGATTTAGTAGCAATTCAAACTTTATTAATAGCATGAGGTAAATAAAAATGTTGACTTTTAGCAGCACCCAATGATTGAACAATTTAAAGATTAACAAGTGAATCAGAAGAATATGTTATAACCAGTGACTTTAATTACAGATTTGAGAATGACAAAATTCACACTAACTTACTACAGTGCATCCTAAACTAAAAAAAAATTTATAAACCTACAACATAAACACACACAGACAGACAGAAATATTTGGATCCAGTGAAATATATTGGCACCCACATTCATCAATGTATACGTGTATAACCAAACACACAGATAGGTAGAGAAGTGAATGGAAGAGGCTAGCCTGTAGTTAAAATTTCCCTCTTCTTGAGTCTGGAACAAATACAATGCATCAGCTTTCATCAGTGGACAATAACTGAGGCTTGAGAAGGTTTACTCGCCCTGATCTTCCATTGCCTTTGCTCTCAGACAGTCCTGAGAGGCATCCCAGCTCAGGAGAGATTCTTGTCCCAGCCTACCGAAATCCAGGAGAGCTCGAAGGGTCTCACTTAGGATCACAGCGTAGAGGGTCTGAGATAACTGACTTCTGACAGGTACTTTTGCATTTCAGTTTGCCTCCTTTTGGGGCCACAACCCAAGTACTGATATGTACTAGACTGTCAGGAGGTGATTGATTGTTCCCAGGTGACAAGGGGACCAGGAGGCGTGTGTGTTGAGGAGGTGCCTTAACACTCTGATCCCCTGCTTACTATCTAGGTCTTGATGTGCTAGGTTGTCAGGAGGTAATAGATCATATTTTTTTCCCCAAAGAACAGGGCAAGCAGGAGCCAAGCGCATTAAGGGGATGCCTCAATATTCTGATACAGTGTCACAGTCCATACTTGGTTTATTTTGAATTCATGTGTGGCCCAGGAAGGGGAAGTCACATCAGAGTCCAAGAGTGGAAGGGAGTTGTACCACCACACTACCTTAGCTGCCATTCAAATTTCTAACTTGCCCTTTCCTCTTCTCTATGATAAGTAACATATTCCTGACCAAAGCCTATGAAATATCTTTTTTATAATACAATGATTATCAGAGAAATTCCTAGAATTTCTTAGCATCATTAAAGCTTGACTTTATCTACCTAATAATGACTGAATTAATTTTGCTGAAATCTTCCAGAAATTTAGTCCAAGTAAAAATATAGGAGAAATGCCACAGAAAATAGTGACTTTTAAATTCATAAAGATTCTATTTTCATTCTTGCATATCACAGTTGAACAAATGGGTGAAATTGCAGGCTACTGATTATATGAATAATATTTATTTTTATATTTATAGGCATTGTAATTTCCATAACCTCTCTATTGTAGTCTATTGTAGTCTAAAGAGATGGAAGTTTCTTTAAAGAACCTTAGAAATGAGATATCAAGTTCATTGACTTTTGTTCCTGTTTTGACAGATATTTAATTTTACCATATGTATTTTCTCTTTTTTTAAATATGGTTTATGAGGCATATATTTGTAGCAATATTAAGTATAAATATCATCAGAAGATTTTTGAAACAATAATAATAAATATAATAAAAATAATAATTTTTAAAATTATTTGCCTAAAAGTTCCAAGTACTATAACTAATCAAATATGTGAACATTTCATTAAATCAATATATAGATAATATATGTTGATATTGGTATGATTCAAATGTGTCCCTAACTTATTCCTCAACGAATATTATCCTTTAAATCTTTTAGCAGACTTCCATTCTTGAAAGAGCTAGTTTTTTTAAGAGTTCTTCATATATAAAATTAACATGAAACCTCTAGAAAAAAAATATATAATAAAGACTCCTCTCAAAATAATTTATCATTAAAAGTAATTTCCATCAAACTCTTCTGTGATACTTTTATAAGAAAAAGCATTCTCATGAATCTTAGTGCTCTTCGTCTTCTAGCACTTGGTTCTATCACTTTAGACAGGTTTTAAATGCAGTGCCGTGAAAACAAAAGGTAGCATACGCCANCAAGTGATTTTCAGACTGTGCCTGGATAGGAAAGTAGCAGGAAATAAAGCTCCTTGGCTCTTTTTGAGATAATCAGTTACTGATCAACTGAGATGATCAGTTAATATCAGTTATATATGTACTGTATTTTAAACAGTACATTAAAAAGACCTTCAGAGAAATAGATGTTTAAAATAAGTGGAAAGAGTGCATAGATGATTTGGGGGGGGGGGGGGGGATAAAAAAAGAGAAAGGAAAAAACAAAGTTTGAGTTTTTCCAGAAAAAGAGGTTAAAAAGGTTAACCACCTAAGGTGTATTGTCTTAAGTTTCTTACCTAGATAGTCAATAGAGATAAGTGACTCCTGAAAAGTGTCCAAAATTCAGGAAGGAAAGTAGACATGCAGAAACCTAATGCTCTTGTAAGGGGAACTATAAGGGCAAGTTTTGAAGAAGGGTAAATTTTGGAGAAACGAATTACATACTAAAGCAATAGAAAGAGACAATAGGTGCTTGAAACCTGGTAGAGACTTGAACTTTAAGCTACAGCATTAAGAAAATGTCATGGCCAGCTTTAATTTTCCCCATTACAAGGCTGCTGTGCTGCCACTAATGAAACAGAGTAAGTTAAAAATCTTCAAATGAGCCATTACTGGACATGTTCATAACAGGAAAAATTCCAGCTATTCTTGATGAAAAGAACTGAAATACTGAACAATGAGCCGAATTAAAATAGTCTTATTATGTGATACACACATACAGATGATGCTAGTTGCAGTGTAATATCCTGTGGGCACAGAGATTACTTTGAGTGAAATTCTCCCCTGCAAAAGAGGTAAGAAATCACCTGTGTGAGCCAACAAAAAGGCAGTTCTAAGGCTTTATCTGGGAATAGCCCTGCCATCTTCACCTTGCATGTCACAGCTGATTATGGCTGACAAATACCCTCTTTATGAACAATAAATTAATAATAGGACTTTAAAGTACAAGGGGTTAAAACCTTGCTAAGATTGACTTGAAATAACACACGTGAATATTTGATGTCATCAAAATTTGAACTCTTACAAAATATTGATTTTAAATCAAATTGTGTTAAATGTTCTTTTTAAAGGCCATTTCTAACCATCTCAGCTGATCAATCAGATCATTTCATGCTGGCAGAAACTGATACAGGTAGCCAAAGACAATTTGAATATTGACAATTTTACTTTCAATTTTGTAACATGACAGAATTTGTAACAACTTGCAGTACCTTCAGAAGTTAGGAGTAAGGACTAAGATGGGATTTTTCCTGTCTTAAAATATATTTTAGCTCATACTGGTGCTGTCTTTCTCACCAGCTCTTTTTTATTCTGCATTCTAGGGGAACAGGGTCTTTGATGAGACAATTTTTAATAGGTAGCATAACACCTTATCCAAGTCCTGTAAAAGAAGTAAGATGTATAAGAACTTTACTATGAGTTGAAATACTTTTTGCAGAATTGAGGTTTTATGTCCCTTATTTCCACTGCTATCTTTTCTACCTAATGATTTTCTCCACTTCCTTTTAAGCTTTGGAAGGTTTCTCTTATACCAATCTTAGTCCATTGGAGCGAATACATAGGGTAACTCAGTTTCCTTTATGAAAGTGATGTTCTTTAGCCTACTAAAGATATTTTTGTCAAAAAATATTTTAAATAGCCTGCTAAATATATTTTTGTCAAATGGCATTGCAATACTAAGGGAGCATCTTTATCCCAGTGTCTTTCTCTGGAAACCATTCTTAAAACATGGTATCAGTAAAACCATCTCTAAGCTTACCCATTTTTTAAAATAACAGTTTCAGCCTTCAGTAATAGCTGGCTTTAATCATGCTGTACTTTAACTCATTTTGAACTGTTGTGCATTCACAGAGAAAACCAACAGAGACTATTAACCTATTATTGTAACTTGTATACTGCTTTGCATTGTCTTTTTTAAGCTAAAATTAGGTAAACCCAAAGAACCCAAATAGCTTTCATTACTCCATCCTTATTTTTCAATAAGTAACAAAATAAATATTCAGTTTTCTGTAAGAGAGATTTATGTCCCAAGGAGTTGTAAAGATCTCAATGTGGGGTTTTGTTTGTTTGTTTTTGTTTGTTTGGGGGTTGTTTGTTTGTTTGTTTTAAATCAAAAATGAGTGTAGATGCTTGGAAGTGAAAATGTGAAACAGGTTTTCAAGCTTGCAAATGCTCAAATGTTTGGGGACCCTATTAGTGCTTATAAACATCTAAAGGGTGGGTGTTAAGAGGATGGAGCCAGTCTCTTTTCAGTGGTGCCCAGTGATAGGACAAGGGGCAATGCATGCAAACTAGAACACAGGAATTTCCACATAAACATAAAGCAAAACATTCCTTTAAGGGTGACAGAGCACTGCAATAGGATATCCAGAGAGGTTGTGGATTCCACTTCTCTGGGGTTTTTAAAACTTTGCGTGGATGCGATCCTGTAGATGAACCTGCTTTAGCTGGGGAGTTGAACTAGATGATCTCTAGAGATGTTTTCCAATCCTTACAGTTCTGTGATTGAGTTTTCTAAGATTTCAACCTTCTTTTTGTATAAAATTAATATCCAGATTTATCTCTTTTTTTTCTTAAAAAAAAAAAAAAGTTTTTGTCACTGTGTCCTAGTAATAGCTCCTCTTGAAGTGATTTCCTACTTCATTGAAAATTGTCGTAGTTGTAGTCACATTCAAATCTGGGCCTTACAGAGAAACAAATCTTGTAGAACTAGACTACAAAACTAATTTCATTCACTCTTTAGGGACAACAGACAATGGAGGGAAGGTGATTTTAAAGACACAGTATTCTGTAAATAAGAATATGCTTTCTTATGGTAGCTCAAGACTATCACTGTGACTAATCTTCTAAAATACTGTTCTAATTCTATTATTGTATTGTCTGGTCTAAAATTACAAGGTGTGGATATGTTATAAGTAGATGTAAGTTCAGATATTTTTTTCAGGCTGTATTAAGTTACGTTCTGTCCACCACAGTGATAGCTGATAGCCACTTGTTACTTAAAATAAATATACCAGATCAGCATCTTGGTTGTGGTATGTGCATATAATACATATAAAAGAACTTCTACTGCCTGAAAATCATCCATCATTGATTTTTCCTTTTCTTACTTGAAAATTGACCTCATTGCAAACCAAACTTCCTATGTTGATACTTTGGAAAGGACTACCTGGAAGTTATAGACTTCCTGGAGAACAGTCTTTTGAGTGAGATCTTCACTGATACTCTCCATATAATTTGCTTCCCAAGCTTCATGCCATTCCAGGGGTTATTTATACCCATAGTTAGTTTATATCTCCCTGCTTCATTTTTACTTAATCTTCCAAGAGCCTTTTCAATGCTGTGATGCCTCATTTAGCTAAGCATCTGTCTGACCTCTAATCATGCTCTTGACTTGGCCTGCTGAGTTTTCTACCACACAGGAGCCTGCTTTTAACCAGACCCCTGTCCTTCTGCTTTAAGTTATTCCTTTCCTTCTCCCTGTGGTTTAGACATTAATTCAGATATCTGTTCTTATGGCTCACATTGTCTTCAAAACAAACCCAGTGTAGATTTAACCACTCAAAATGACCTGAAGGTCGTAAATTGCATATCACTTTCCTTTCAAAAAATAGCATCTCTTCACTACTCTTGTGCAATATGAACAAATATTATGTCCTCCCATTTGTAGCACTAAATTTAATCTTGAAAAGATGCTGAATATAGGAAAAAAATCATGAAAAACGAAAATAATTGTAGACAGTAGTAAAAATTTTTGCAAAATCGGGTTTTTTAAGTCAGAAAAAAAAAAGGACATCTAACACAGTCCTTTGTAGGGTAATCTGCAAATTTTCAACAATTTCACTGGTTTAGGTGATGTGTGCAAAGTAATGCATGTAACACGAAGTCAAAATACAAAGTAACACAAAGCACAACACAAATCTAGTCAATAAAGGGACAGCTCATGTCTTTTTGCATATTAACATACTGACAGTGAAACCAAGGGCTTTGATAACTGAGAATCAAAAGTACAAACTAATAAAAAAGATGAAGACTTACAGCTACTCAGCTCCAAAGTGCTTTCCAGCTTTGCTCTTACATATTTATATATAATAAGTTATATATTATCTCCTACCTCCCCATCTAAACCCCTGAAAATGCAATGAACTAATATGTTGTCTCTTCAAGCTGGTTATATGAGATATTCTTTGTACTGGCAGTTGATTCAGAGGAAAGAAAAAAAGCTTTGTTAATTGCTAACCCCTTAGAATAAAATTGAAAGCATTTCACAAATGCATTCTCCGTTTCCTTGGATGTTAGAAACAAAAATATAAAATCCTGAGTTGTTTTACAGCTCACAGAATGTAGCTTGGTAATAGTTTTAATGTACTTTAATAGCTGGTTCCTAGCTAACCCTTGTATCATACAAAATGTCAGCCTAGAAATGGTTGCTTGTTTAGAGCTAGTGATTCCTGTCAGACTTAAATAGACTCTTTCCTATTCAGCTACATATTTCAGATTATAACTCCCATTTCCAAGAGCTATAAGTGGAATATGCTTGCTTGGTTGGTTTTTTTATTTCACATTAGTACAGATTTTAAAACTGTATGTGTTCTCTGAATTGGTTTTCTGTATAAACAGTGTTAACATTCAATACAGAAAAACTGCAGTTACTGCAATTGGCCACAGCCTCTTTGGAATGAAAAGGAACTAATCAATCAGAAAACTCATTCTCATATCTGTGATAAATAAAGCTGTGTGCATACATTCAAAGTGGATATGCTCCACCTGTTTGTACAATGAGATGCCCTAGATTTAAGTGGCAATTAAAACTCATGACTCTCGCCTGAACATCAGCTGCCAGGAAATGCCCCACCCAGATGAAATTTTTGCTTAATTAACAAAGGAAAAAATGTGCTATGAGCAGTTTCCTTATGTGTACTTTGCACTTAGTGCTTTATATTTTGCTTTTTGTTGGAACAAACCCATTCAGTTTTATGACTTTCTTCACTTATGAAGCACTCATAAATATGAACTTGATCCTGGAAGATGCTGAGCACCTGGCCCAGGTCCAGAAAAGCACTTCAGCACATCTTTAAGTATGAACCTATTGTTTGGGCTTAATTGACAGTTATCCCAGCTGCCTGTGTGCTTTCATGAATCAGTAGGGCTGAGCAGGAAGGATAAGTCTTTGGAGAACAAAATTTCTGTCTGCTCGTACTAAGTACTGCTGCAGTTCACTGCAGGTTTTGTGAAAGACTGGACCTTTCAGCATGGTAAATCATTCCCTTACCTTGATGACCATTTTTTTTAATTATTTTTTTGTGTGTGTTGTGGGGTTGGTATAGGTTAAGAGTAGTTCTACTGTTTCATAAACAGTTTGATCAGGATACCTATGTGTATAATTGAGCACAAGCTTAAGGATACCAATCCAGTGAAGGATCAATACATTTGATCCACATGATCCACAGCCCATCAAAGTTAATGGGTTTGGTAGGTTTTGATCAGGCACAAGAATAGGAAAATGGTTTCAGTGGCTGAGACTAAGAGTGAACATAAGCAGTTGTCTAGGAAGACTAGGAACAGGGGAAACTTATATAACCATGCCCCTGCAATATCCTCTGAATGTCAAACCATTTTCATTTGGAAAGATTCATGAAAACATTGCAGGTCTACCTAGCAACCAACAACCACTTACTTTTTCAATATTTTCTGCAGTTTGACTGAACTGCTCTAAACTTCTTAAGTACAGAACATACTTTAGCAAAACCTGTTGCAGGAAAAGACATCTTTTTCTAGTTTTAATCTGGTTTCTACAGACAAGAAGTTTTATGACTCTCCCTGAATCTTACAATGGAGAGATGAAAGGAAGTCTTAGAGGTAGTGTGGGACCTTTGAGGAATGAAATGGGTGCACTGCTGACCGAGGATACAGAGAAGGTGGAATTACTCAATGCCACCTTTGCCTCACTCTTTACTGCTAATACCAACTACCAGCAGTCTCAGTACTTTAAAACTATGGAGGAAGATGGGAGGAAGGTCGTTTTGACCTCAGCTGATGAGGTTTGGGTCAGAGATCAGTTGAGCAAACTGGACATCCGCAAGTCCATGAGTCCGGATGGGATGCACCCGATAGTGCTGAGGGAAATGGCAGAGGTCATTGCTAGGCCACTCTCCATAATCTTTGAGAGGTCCTGGAGAACAGGAGAGGTGCCTGAGGACAGGAGGAAGGCCAATGTTATCCCAATCTTCAAAAAGGGCAAGAAAGAC
>VWZO01006910.1:934-11991 GCA_013396975.1 Bucco capensis | reverse complement strand
GGCTGTGGAGTCTCCTTCTCTGGAGACATTCAAGAGCTGACTGGATGCATTCCTGTGTGACCTGGTCTAGGTGATCCTGCTCTGGCAGGGGGGTTGGACTGGATGTTCTTTCTAGGTCCCTTCCAACCCCTGACATACTGCGATATTGTGATACTGTGACTGTGCCTGAGATCTTTGCAGAGTTGGAAGATTTTATCTCTATCCACACTCTTCATAAAAAAAAAAATAATCGTGAAGATTTCTTTCATAATTTCCTTACATTCTCTTTTTCCAGACTTTAAATTACCCTGTACTCTTCCCAGTCCACTCTTTCATTTTTGGAGGAGGAGGGAATAAGGCTTTCTATGGTCTTTCAGTTGACTAGTTTTCTAAAGAGCTTGTTCATTTGAATTACCACACTTTGTCCTAATTAATACATGATAATTAATATTTAGTGACTGATAATGTCAAAGGTTTGCACTAAACCCTATCTGTCCCAATAGTTTGAAACCCTCATCTTTCCTCACATAGTCCCTTTCATTGAACTGAGGCATTAATTTCACAGTATAGTAATTAATCCATTTAATATAAGTGGAAAAAGATTTTCCTTAGAGTTGGATCAGATTCACAATAGAATCAACTTCCCTTTTCTTATTATATTCATGACTTCAGAAATTTGGCTTAAAAATGGAAAGATGAGAACAAAAATATAAATAAGGTTACCCATCTCAGGGATCCAAATACAAGCAAAGTTATTGCAAGACGGAAATGAGATGACTGCTTTAGTTTGAATTTCAAGCAAGATGAATAAATGTAAAATACTCAGACTTCTAGCCCATGATCCTGAATTCAAAGCTTTTCAGATCAAACTGGCACTGTGACTGTTTTTGCCAAAAAGCAAAAGTATATCTCTAGTCAATTCATGAATCATTTTTCCTAGAGGGGGATAAATCTTTCCCCTAAAACCTGATATTATAGTTAACTATTTCTATTATGTTAGTATAAAACTTCCACAGATGGCATGCTTTCGAAAAACATAGATTAATTTGATTATTTCTGGTGAACATTTTTGTTAAAGGAATGTGCAAAGAATATTCTAGCTGTCATCCATCTGGTCAAAGCAAATTCTATATCAAGCCAGGGATTTAAAAATTATTATTTTTATTCATAAGTAAACTGGTTAGAGTCTTATTAGGAAGCAACATTTATAAGGATAAGAAAATTTAATTTTCCAATTCTTTTAAAATGAAAGTTCAGGCCACTAAATATCACAAATCAGAACTGTCTTTAGTCTTTCTACAATTTACTCCGGGTTCTATTCTCATACAGAGTAACTCCAGTCATGCATCAGTGCCACTGTTGCATGCTAGGTTGAATGATGATGCCTGCAATGACTTCGGAGTTGGAGAAAATGATCTCTTGATATATGTATCGCAATTGATTGTGAAAGATGTGGAATAGAAAACTTTGGTGACATAAGTGATCAGTGGTTTATGTTTAACTTGAAACTGCAATTAGAATTTGATAATTTATTTTTTTAAAAAAAGTAATACTGAATGAGAACACATACAGTGACTCAGTTCAGAAGTTTGTATCAGCACAAGTCACAGTAGTACGATTGCTGTGCAGGAGTGGGTACAAAAGATGCAGAAGCATCTTAACCGGAAAGGAAGAGCCCACTGAACTTAAATCAATCCTCAAACCTGTATTCCTGTCATATACTCTAGTAATATATTCAGTTTTTATACTCCAACATTTCTGTCATTCTCTTTACCATGTGCAGGCTATTCTTCACTTTCAATGTCTTCACTATTTTCAGTTCTTTTTTGTATCTGTATCACCGTCTTTTCCAAATATAGAATCTAAGATACAGTATTTCTTAAAAACATTAGCTACAAATTCTGTATATATCTGACGTGACAGTCTCTTAATATAATGCCAGGGCAATTTCAGACCAGGGAAGCGGCTGAGTCATCATCCCTAGAAGTATTTAAAAGACATGTAGATTTAGTGGTGGAACTTGGCAGTGCTGGGTTAACAGTTAGACTTGATAATCTTAAAGGTCTTTTCCAACCTACACAATTCTATGACTCTTGCTAATAGTCATTCTGAGTATGAAGACTTCAAATCCTATTTAAGGGCCATGTTCAGTGATGTCATTCCTCTTGATATAACCACAAGATCAATATTTATTTTCTTGGCAGTATTCTTCACAGTTGACTAATATTAGATGACTTTTGAATGCATCTAGAACGAGCATTCTCCTTTTTCTTAACAGCACATTTGGTATCCTGATCCAAATTATATTCAGCCTATCCTTTATTAAATCTCTAAACATCCATCCTTGGTTTTGACACCTTACAGTTATTGCAGTAGGCAGCTATTCCTTTGACATTTCTTTATGCTTCGATACCACATATTGTAACAATATTATGCCATCTGTTAACACCGCCAGCATTACTGTCATGCATTTTTTCATCCACCAAAGCTTTAATGGTGGTATCTTTTGTACCTATTTTTCAATACTCCAACGGATGGCAGGTCAAAGTAAACAAGTTGTTTTGATTGGCTCAGTAGATATCAAATTAAAAGAGTCTTCTTTGACTATGCACAAAACACATATAACTTACTTAATTCTCCTTCTGCATGGCAGTATCCCCTTCTGGATCCAACTGGGAAACAATTTACTGCATAAAACTTTCTATTTGATTGTTTCAGTATTCTCACATTTTCTTCTACTGTTATATTTCTTCAAAGCCTCACAACTGTTAATTGTTTCTGCCCACAATACTACTATTAGTTGTAAATTTGCATCATACCTGATTCCTATACATTTTAGTACATTCCATTTTGCACTCATATCTGTCATCTCCAGACCAGTTGCCATTTGACAATTCAATTATACAATTCAGGGAGAATCCTAAACCTGCCAGAACTGTCACTGGGATTCATTGAGCTACAGCAGGTTGCAGGTCACATAGCCACACCAGTTAGGGGATGAGGAAATCAGCATGGGCTCTCTCTATATTACCATCCTCTAGGCACTTATGGTATCCATCAAGTCAAGGCATCATTAGAGTATTGATAGGGTCAGGAAAATCAAAGATGAAGATTTAAATTATTAAATACCTTCTTGTAGTCCAGCTTCTGAAGGTTCAATGAAAGGTGCTTGGAGGGAAAAGGGGTTGGGGTTTGGAAGTAATACCACCTTTAATGTTCTTAGAATGAAAGAAGATGCTGTAATTTACTCAGCAACAGATATCATAAATTAGAGGTTAAGCATGTGTTGAAGTCCATAGGTATCTTCAAATGGTATTGTCATTTATTTGAATCACTAAATAAGTTACCAACATTTCTACCTACACCAAGTATTTAAACAGCAAGACTGAATTTGAACTAAAGGTCCTGTCTTGTCTACATTTTGCAAGGTTTAATTCATCTGCTTTTACTGGAAGTCAGCAAAAGTGAGAAGGTGGCATATATATTTTGTGCAAGTGCCAAACAAATGGATTATTTTGTGGTGAGACTAGAAGATGTAAAAAAGGGAAATGTTCTTAGCAAATCAAAGAAAAACTTTTCCATAATGTATTTTGTTTCTGAGTGTAATAAGCAAATATTTTATTTTGAACTACAGATGATGATTTTCCTCTCTTCAGATGTCTTCTTCAATCAGATGTGCCTCATCTAATGATTAGATTTATAGTGAGGTTTTTACTCTTTCTTATGGTTTAGAGCCAGAATCTCTCACATCTTTCACAGAGACATATATTGTACTTAAAAAGACTACTGCTATTTGATCCTTCCTTGGAACAGATCAAGATAAAAAAGCTTGCATATTTGCTTATTTAAATGAATAAAATATTTCAGTATCTTTCTTGCCCTAATGTATACAGAAAATACTTATTATCCTCATTAAAAACTGAGTCTTATTGTCTCTTAGATATTACGATGCTTATTTGAATATATAGTCTACTCTTCACAGCAGTATGAGAGAGACAGCTTTTGGAGAATTCTCTTTTTCTTTTGTCCTTCCAAAGGAAAAGAAGGCACAGAAAATGACTATAGCAAAAGAACTTACTGGACATTAATAACAGCATGAAGTATAAAGCTCTATTGGGTGTGTGGGTAGTTAGTTCTCTGTTTATAGACTTGATATCAGAGGTATATTTCTCTGTTCTGATATATAGCTTCTGGGTTCTTTTGTTTGTTTGTTTTGGGGGTTTTTTGGTTGGTTGAGTTTTGTTTTTTTTATTTTTAATGTGAGAAAGTGACATCGATGGCAGCTAATACCTAATGTGTCAAGGTTGCCAAGTAACAGGCTAGAGATGTGTCAGGGAAGGCTATTCCTGTGAGAGGAATTCAGTAGCCTTCAGTTTCGAATACTTGGAAATAAACTCACCCTTCTCTCTTTCTCTCTTTTTTAATTAGAAAAAATAATTTGTTCTCTAACCAATGAAAATTGATGTAGTCAAACAAAAGATACAGTCTAAAAATGGGTTGTTGTGCTAATAGTTTTTTACCAATTCGAAATCATAAAAATAGTGGAATAATTACGTTAACATACCCAGTTGCAATTTCCAGAAATAAATACCTCACGGAAAAATTGCTTGAAGATGTCATCATTTCCTGTGAAGTTACTTGGGTTAAAGAGGTGCTATAAGAAAAGTGTGAGCTTAATTGCTAAATCAATTTTAAAGGGCACAACTTGATTGGATAGAATAACAGGGTGTTAATAAAAGGCCAGTGTGGATTTATTAGGAAGAAATCAAATCAAATCAGTATTTTTTTTCTGGTTTGGTTTTTTTTTTACTTTTCACAGTCTGAGAAATGGCTTGATCAACAGTGGGGAAAACTCTAGGTATGATACCCTAAGAACCACTGCTTTTCTGATACTGATTTTACTGATTCATTGCTTATTCTCAGGCTGCATTAGAGGAGTTCTGCAGTGGTCTGTACTGGACAAGATAGTGGTCAATATATCCATTAATGCTTTACATTATGGAATAAAATGTTTCTTTATAAAATCCAATGGGAAGATTTGCAAGCATTTTGGAGGACAGGATTAGAATTCACAATGTTCTTGATAGACCAGAGAAACAGACGGAAGTCAATAAGATAAAATTCAATAAGGAGTAAAGACAAATATAAAGTACTACAAGCAGGAAAGTAAAATCAAATCTCTCCCAAACAAAATTACTTCCATGCAGAATTAAAAACCTAAATCATAAAATAAGGCAGTAGATCCTTCCAGAGGGCCATTTGCTTGCCTCACATTCATCTGTGTATCCTCTTGCTGTGAGTTATGAGCAATCTTTCTGCTTAAGGAAGTTCCAGCAAAAAGGGAAGTATATTAGATTGAACTCTGCTAAGAGCTCTATAACTATCAAGAAAGGGCTCATGTCTGGCCAATATGGTCACAACAGTTTTAAATCCATCCAAGTTTCAACTGCATGGAGAGACCTTAAATTGTATACTAGTAATGAGTGTGCCAAAGCCAACCACCTATGATTTATGCATGGAGAAGCTAAATCAGACAACTTGGATCTTTGCTGTGCATCTGTATACAGAGATGACATGCAAAATAGTGCAGGCCTACGTTTTCATGAGATTTATTTCATGTCAAACCATGTTTGGATTTACTAGTAGTTTTCCTAGGTTTTAGAAAAAGAACTGGTACCTACTGTCCAAAACATTCAGTAGAGTATGTATTTTGGAAGGAAGGTTACAAGCTTATTTCAATGCGAGGGTGTATGTGTGCCTAGTGTAAAAAGTATTGCCCAGGGAACAGGACAAAAAGGTAAAAGAACTAGAAATAACATCCACAAAAAATTAATAGAAAACTAATAAATTCAATGCATGCTACACTTGCAAGAGGCTGCCTACCTATCTCAAACTACTAGAATTATATACATTCATAAGGCAAAAATACTTTGGGAAAAAGATATAAAAACTTTTATCAATGAAACCAAAGCTTTCAAGATTTCACCCATGTTAAAAATGAGAATTACTATGGTGGAACACCGCACAGCTTGATTCAGACCTTTTATTTTACTGTGGGTTTTGTACATTCAAGTCTCAACTCAGAGAAATTATACTCTTGAATTTTTCATCATTTATTGGGTTTCCTTTGAGCTTCTTCTCTCTGTTTTCAATATGAATCTGTGCAAAAGAAGGATACCTGTAGAAAAAAAAAAAGGTAAAAAACCAAAACAACAACAACAAAACAAAAATAGAAAAGAAAAACAAAACAACAAAAAACTGACACACAAACAAAATCTACATGGAAACCCCAGTTTCTTCTGAACAACCATTTCCCAGTATTGAGGGAGGAGATGAGGCATAAAACAAGTTTTATTTATCTCTTCTGCTTACCTAACTCTCAGACCCTAATATTTAAGAAAAAAATCATTTTCACCAATGGCATAAACTGAAGTGATCTAAAGCAGGGTTAGCCATATGGAAAGTAAATAACTATCTCAGTTGACAGTGTTTGTTTTGCCTGTCCTAGAGGAAGTTGGTTCCTTCACCAACAGTGTAACCCAGGCAGTCACCTCTTGTCTCTTGCTTGCAGAAATCTGTATTGCTGCTACTATTGTTTCTAATGGACTTGCAAGAAAGCTTCAATTAAATGGCACAGCCAACCTCCTGTGTCTTCTTCCACTGTTTCATCTTCAAAATCTGGCTTCTCTAAGCTCCCATCCTTCCACCCGAGTTTCTTTCAGCCTCCACTGTCCTTACCTAACACCCATCACTAACATTAGAAATCCACAGGAAAAACCCTTTATGCTCCTTTTATTCTATCTGCAGACCAAGTCAAGTCTTACTAACTTCTTCCAGTGCCCCACAGCTGGGCTCACAATAACTCTTCTGAAATTGTTACTGACTAAAAGGGCAGCCTTGCTTTTTCACTTCTCCCTATTAAAATCAGACTAATGGTTTGTGTGGTGTTGAGCCCAGTTGGCAGATAAGCCCCCACCCACCTGCTCACTTACTCGCTCACAGCCAAATGGAGGAGAACACTGGGAGGGCAAAAGTGAGAAAAACTCATGGGTTGAGATGAAGACAGTTTTATAAGTGAAGCAAAGCTGTGTGCACAAACAGAACAAATTAAGGAATTTATTCAGGATTTATCTTTGGCAAGCAGATGTCCAGCCAGTTCCTGGCAAGCAGGACCTCAGCATGTGTCATGGCTACTTGGGAAAACGAAAGTCATAACCACAATCATTTCTCCTTCCTCCTCCTTTCCTTGAGCTTTCATGGCTAACCACATCATATGGTCACAAACTCAAAACACAGCACCATACAGATTGCCATGAAGAAAATTAACTCCATTCCAGTCAAATCCAGTATTTGGAAAATTCAATGTTGTCTATGTTGTTAGGAAGCATGGAGTGAAGTCTGGCTTGAAGTTTGAAAGCTCAGAATGAAAGTTCATAATAGTTTAAAACAAAACTGTGGAAAATTTAGGATTCTATTAAGAGAACTGATATTTCTGCATTACTAATGCCTTACAAAGATTCTGATTATTATTTTCAACTTTATCTCTTTCAATGAAACTTTTGCCAATGTCTCCTCTATATTATTCTAAATGATAGACTTTATAATTAAGTTACATTTCTAAAAGAATAGAATATATGTGTGAAAAGCACATTATTAATAGTGAAAATAAATATAAACTAATATATGAAGGAAACTGCTGGTTTGATTTCCCAATTTAGCTTCAAAAACTGACAGCAAATCACTGTCAGCAAGCAAAAATATGATGGAAGTCAGTTTATATACAATCCCATTCTGTCTCCATAGATATAACATGAAAATTGTGTGTACTGAACAATACATTTGACATAATGGCAAATAATAACTACTCTTGTCTTTTTCAAATATTCAAAAATACATTACAGTACCATTTTAACAGCTTTTTGTGGAAATAAAGCACTTGTCACTGATATTTCAAAAGCAGTCACAAACTCAATGACTAGTTACTTATGCTTTCATCCAATTTCCTTTGAAATTTACAGGAGTATCATACTATTGAGCAAAGAATGTCAATTTTTCATTACTTTACCTAATGCTAAACTGAAGTTGTCCCAATTCTCATCACTGATCATCCTCTATTGTGGAAAACAGAACTTAAAAAGTAAAGGGAATACATTGCTAGGGAGCATGCAATGTCTTCTCTTATTCAAAGTGAAAACTGGATTCACCTCTCACTGCAGTGGTGTGAACAGAGATAATTCACTGAAACCATTCTACTTACAGGAGTGGGAAGAAGGGTAGGAAATAAGACATAAGGGTTTCTTTGCTAATTTAATCTCATCACAGGTAGCTATGCTCTTTCTGGCTCAACTGCCAGGAGTTCCAGGAGTCAGTAACTACATTACTGTGCTCAGAGAACTGCCCAAAATTGCTTAAATTATCATCTCAAATCAAACCACTCAACCCACAGCTGCTTTAAAAAGCCATTCCAAACATTATTTTGTTCTGTATATATGTAGTTATACTTGATCATCCCATCCATTATTTGCTTTTGCTTCCTATAGCTATCCTAAATGTAAGGAAAATTGATCAAGTTTCTTTTCTAATTCCTACAGTAATGTAGTGTTTAAGACTGTCCTGAGTTTTAAATCTGGAGATAAATGCTTTGTACAAAGTTCTATTGTTACTTCCCCAATACAATTGTATCTTTTTGTCTCTCATGATACAAAGGAGCCACAACAATGCTTACGTACCTTTCGGTATCAAGCAAAATCTTTATATTCATGGGGGTTCTCTCTGATCCACACAGCAAATAAAATTGTATTTACTATTTTGGAAGATATACCACCATAATCCTTGAGAAGACTAACAGTATATGATACAACAAAATGTGATGATGAGGAAACTGGCTCATTAGTATTTTCTTTTTCATGTTTGGTGTATCTGCATAACTTTCAAATAACTATAATGCTTAATAGTTGCATCTCACAGCTGGACTTTCATGTGAGCTCTTATAAAATCAGCAAGCACCCTAAAAACTGTGGCTTTCCATGCCTAACTGAGTCCATATTCTCAGTTATGTTTGTATTAATTGTCATGGCACTTTAAGTACAGTACTTAGCCTCAGAAGATGTTTTATAATCAGTCAGCTCCCATGGCTCTTCACAGCCTGAGGTATGCATATAGCCTCTCTGAATATAGACTAGCATAGCTACTGTCCAGATGGCTGCTCTGTGTCCTGGGAAGAAGATCTATGAGTTCCCTCCTGTCATCTCCATGCTGTCCTTAGGGCCTTCAGTATGCTCACTCTGGCTAACATTATTGCATTGGAGAACAAGGGAAAAAGCTTCAGATGGCATAGGAATTGATTTCTTCTCCTTTCATGCAGCCTTTTCTCTCAAGAGTTGATTTGTAGAGTTGGTTCCATCAGAAGTAAGATGGAACTGTATTACTCAGCTCAGTAGTGAAACGGTGAAGGAAATACTCTGTACCATTAAAATCTGCAATTTGAAAAAAAAACCAAAAAAGTGATTAGAGGATTTTCTGCTGAACTCCCATGTTAGGAAGGGCTTGTGCCCCAGCATTACATATTGGGAAGAACAACTGCAAGATATCAACAAGCAGCCTGCACATCAGCAGGGCAATTCTTCCTTCATGTTTCACTATTTTAATCATCTTAATAAATACAGGTCTCACAATTAACAGGACACATTCCTTCAGCAAAGATTTTGAGATGTGTGCAGCAGGTGAGTTTGTTATTTGTTAGCATTCCTCCAGGTATCCTTACCTGAAGTCCTTAATCATCTACTTCTGCATTTCCAGTTCTAAATTTTTCCTCAACTTGACAAATATAAGAATGAGGGGAAGGAGGATAGTAGGTCATTGCCTACATTTTTAAAAAAAAAAAAAGCAGGAAATCAAATGCCACAGTAAAAGATTAACAAGACTATGTTCACTTAATAAGTTCCTGTAATGATAAAATAGGATGACAAGGATGACATCAATTCTGGTAAATAGTCAATAAGTAGCAATTACTGTAAACTTAACTAAACTACAAACAAGTGCATCTCCAAGACACCTTCCTACTGGTAATCTATATGTATTTTCTCCTTGGTTTTGTTAGAACATTGAGGTGTAGCACTGAGACAAGCAATAAACCCCAGAATTTGAACTCAGTGTTTAGTGTTTGAGCCAGATATCTTAGAGATTTTGACTTGAAAAATTTATCTTTGAGTTGATTTTTTTGAAAACTTCGGACTAATTTCTAGGGGAAATGTGTGGAATTGTCAATTAATTGGGGAAAATGTATCATTTCTGCTGTGCGCAAATAACAGGTCTCTTTTTTCCCTCCGGCTTCTAAACTGACAGTACTCAAACTGGGATATCTTTAAATGTGTAGGTGTGTTTACAAAGAAATTTATATGCTAGAAAGTGAGACAGTGAATCTGACAACACAAAGACGGACGCCTGCAAGTTGAACCCACAATTTAAATAGTTTAAAGGATACGTTATAACCTCAAGTAATCCAGTTTGTCTATTATTTGAAATTGCCATTTCCACATCAAAATACAGCTTTGGTATCAGAAAATATCTTGACAGCCTATAAATAAGCATAAAGAAATACAGGCCTCAAATAATGGTCATGATGTACGAATACATAGTTTCTGATAAAAACCTCACAATATCACAGTATGTCAGGAGTTGGAAGGGATCTAGAAAGATAATCTAGTCCAACCCCCCTGTCAGAGAAGCATCACCTAGATGAGGTCACACAGGAATGTGTCCAGGCAGCTCTGCAATGTCTCCAGACAAGGAGACTCCACAGCCCTCCTGGGCAGCCTGTTCCAGTGCTCTGGCTCCCTCACTGTAAAGAAGTTTCTCCTCGTATTAATACTAAACCTCCTGTGATCCAACTTGCTCCCATTCCCTCTTGTCCTAACATTGGATGACATTGATCAGAGCCTGGCTCTCTCCTCCTGACACTCACCTTTAACATATTTATAAGCATTAATGAGGTCCCCTCTCAGTCCCCTCTTCTCCAGGCTGAAGAGACCCAGCTCTCTCAGCCTGTCCTCATAGGGCAGATGCTCCACTCCTTTAAT
>VWZO01006907.1:14981-61986 GCA_013396975.1 Bucco capensis | reverse complement strand
CCCCGGCGCATGCGCGACGGGGGGTGGCGGGGCGGGAAGCGGGCGGTGCCGCCCCGCACGCTACAGCTTCGGCGGGGCTGCTGCTCTGCTACTGCTCGCACACAGGTATGGGGAACGGTGAGCCAGGAAAGAGGGAAACGCAGAGGCTTGGTAAACGGGGAGGGGGGGAGAGGACGGATCGTGGGGACACGGTGACGGGCAGCATCCTGGTTCCCGGGGGGCTGACGGAGACGGATGTATCGGTGGGAGACCTCTGCCCGCTTACGAGGGTGGTAGCGGGTGAAGTAGCGTCTTGGTTACTGAGCCCTCCCTGCTCCCGAGGGGTACATTCTTCGAGCTGCGGTGATCTAGGGGCTTCCGGGATTTGGTCACGCCATGGCCTGGTTTGGGGCGCGCCCCATCGCCCCCGGGGCTGGCAGCTCCCGAGCACCGACGCCTACCGGGTCGCCGAACGGGCAGGCACGGCCGGGCTGGACATGACTCCGTTAATCTCAGACCTGCACTTGCCCTGCCCCTGAAGAGCCGGGACCGTTGCAGGCCTCGGCTCGAAGTCTCCGCTCCCCAGGCGTGGGCCATCATCCCCGCCTCAGGGGTCCCCGGGGACCGACTGGGAGACGCCTAGCCGCCGCCACAGACTCTGTAAGTGGGGAGGACGGGCTTTGGTCCCGGCCGGCCGATGCTGGCGAAGTTTTCCTGCCAACTGTGGCAGTACGCGGAGGGGAAGCAAGTGGGAAGGGTGTCTCCGGCCCGCGGCGCGGTTTTGGGTGGGGACGCCGGAGGACATGCTCCGTATGGTCAACCTCCGTCAGCTCCTACCGATCGTCTTAGGACAAACAGCTTGTCGTGGTACCCCGGGACGGGGTGCTGGGGCCGGAAATTAGTGTGAGGTGAGTGCTGTCGGGCAGGGCTGACCCCAGTGAGGAAAATCCTGGGACCCTACCATACCCAGTTGGAGCAGCTAACCAGGCAAGGGAAACCCTACCCCGTTTTCTGCCTGATCCCTGAGAAGCCCAGCTCCCTGTGAGCTCCCCAGCCCTTTGAATCTGCCGGCAGGATGTCTACATGCTTCTGCCGTGGCTTCATCGCTGGCTGTTAGACCCATATTTGGTAGCAATAATTGTTTACTCGCTTCTGCTCTCTCCCTGAGCCTTGCTGCTGAGAAGGGGAGGGGACATATTTTTGGGATCTTTAGCTTTGCCCAAGCCTACAGGTTGGCTGGCAAAGGGTCCAAAAACCTCTTTACAGACCATGGGGTAAAAGCCCCCCAAAACGCTAGATGAGTAAGCAAATGTGTGTGATGAGCACTGGCCAAGTGCACTACTTGCGTGCTGAGCAGCAGCAGCAGAAGCTTAAACCATGCTGAAATGGCACATGTCGGCAGATTTAGGAAGAGGAAACGGGGAACTGCAGGGTGCCCTCCTTTTTGGAGCTGAGCTTTGCAGAGTGCTGGGTGGAGAAATGCCCAAGAAGCCTGGCTGTGCTCTCTGACTTTCCTCTTTTTGCCTGTCTGGCAGCACAGCAGTGGGCAAGTTACTTGCCCTGGCAAGTACAGGTGCCCAGACTGGGGCATCGGGTGGTCTCTGGAGGTTGTGGGAATGCTGGCTGCCCACCAAGCCCTGCTCTCAGGGTTCTGTGCCATAGAACTGGCTCACTAAGGGTGCAGGAGAGGCTGTGGATGTAGTCCTGCACTTGCTTGCTCCCATGCCTGCGTTGGCAGTGGGCAGTCTGGGGTTGCCACTGTTTGTGTCCCTTCTCATTGGAGGGCAGAGAATGCCCAGCAGGAGTAGACAGACCTGGGGTGAGTGGGAAATGCTGGCAGTTAATGTCCAGAGCTTGAGGCAGCCTGTGGCTGTGGCCTTGCTACCTGTCCCCTGCCTGTTTCCTGCAGCAGGCAGGGCTTCCCTTCCTTCAAGGGCGAGAGGATGGCCCTGCACCAGCTGTGGGTAACAGCTGGCTGATTGCAGGGGTGCCATGGGGCCTGGGCTGGGCTCACTGGCTGCCTGTGTTCCCCAGGGCCTCAGCTGGAAGAAACCATCTTTCTGTCTGACGTGGACATGCAGCTGGGAAAGAGGAACTGGGCAGAATCAGCTCAGCAGCGTGTAGCACTGTCACTAGCCAGGGGCTGCCAGCTCAGCCTTCCTGTCGTCACAGAGCTGAGCCTTACCTGTGCACTCCAGTGCCTGTCATTGGTGCCATACTGGAGAAGTGAGCCAGAGCCTGGTCCAGCCTCTATCCAGGTTAATTTTTGACCAAAGTCATCGTGCTGTTTTAAAGACACCACTTGGCCAACGCAAAGGCGCTGCTGGCAGGCTTTGCAGTGGCCTGGTACCTACCTGGCTGTGCCTGTGGAAAACACTGGCAGTGGGGCAGTTTGCAGCTGATAAAGCTTCCTGCAGCTAGGTCCCACTCTGAGAGTGGTCCAGAGCTGGGTCTTTCCCAAGTGAAATAAGACATTGCCCAGTTGAGTAAAAAAATGCACTACTATCAACAAACCCAAACCACACCTGGAGTTTTCCTTAGAAAGAGCATGTTAAAAATGGGAAAATTGTTGCATTGGAAGATTTGCAGCTTGTTCTTCAAACTTGCTGTGAGTGTGCACACTAAATTCAACCAATACAAATATAGCAGTTACGTCACGTGATGGAAAACTCACTCTCCGTTGTCTCAGCAGTGGTGCGGTGATTCCTCGGGTGCTGCCTGCTTTTGGCCATCCTTGCTTGCACTGTCCCTGTCTTTAAGTGGAGCTTGGAGACCTCCAGCACAGGGATGGTTTTGCTCACCCACTGTGGAGTGAAATAGAGTTATCTGGGATGGCTGGGAGGTTGGGACCCCATCAACAATGCCCCACAACCACCATTTCGGAACTGGCTCAGGGGGTTGCTCATAGCTCGAAGGGTTGTATGCAGCTTGCTGTAAAATGCAGAAGTGTGCTGAACTGGCCACTGGCTGTCTTGCTGCTCTGGTGTGTTATCTGCCTTTGCATACTGACAAGCAATTGAGAAGGGGTTTGCTTGCTCTGGAGGCAAGCCAGCACAGAAATTTGGTGTGTGTTCAATGGGACTGGGTTTATTTGGTTGGTTGGGTTTTTTTTCCTTTCACTGTCCTTTTCCGTTATTTTTCTGATTTGCAGCACTGGGATCCCACGCTGTCTCATCTGTTATGTCTGGTCTAGCTTTTCCTTCCCCACACAGTACCCAGAGGGGAGAGATCTGCAGGGACCAAGCTTGCATTGGTGCCCTTGCAGGAGGCAGCAGCTTTGCAAACCCTGTGTGATTAGTTGCCATGTTTGCTGACAGATCTCTCCATGATTTGAGGAGGTGTACTTCTTATGCAGCAGAGAGCATTTCTGGTTTAGACATTGATGTCAGCAAAGTTCAGCTCTTGGAGGCTGAGCTGTTTCTGTAGGATATGAAAATGAACCATCTCAGTTTACTCTGAGGGATTCCATAATGTCATGAGCACCTTCTCTGCCAAGCTCTGTTGATTTTGTAAGAACTCTGGAGGGGCAAGGCTTGAACAGTAATCTTTCAGTGGGGTCTTGGAAAGTGCAGTGGCTGCTGTGAAGGGTGTGCTTAAGGGAACATCGAGCATAGCACCTGATTTGGGTGGCTTTGGGAGGGCAAGAGGAGGCTGCAGAAATGGTTGAACATGGCTTGGCTCCTCTCAGTTCCGCTCTGCTGTCCTGCCTTCCCCTTCCTCCATGGTATCTGACCTTGTCCTGATGGTGGCATGTTTTCATTTTCCTGCAGAGAGATGGAACACAGCTTCATGCTCAACTCACAAGTATTTTTAGATGTAGAGAAGATGGCCTGGTGACCACAGCAGTCTGCCCTGCATATGAAATACTTAGAAAGCCCTTTCTGCAGCAGGGTGTTCCTTGGCTCTGTAGATTTGCCGGTGTTTATGGATAGATGGCAATGGCATAGGTCGGCCACTTGCCATTTTCTTCCTGCTGCTGCCAGTCTCCCTCACTCCAGACCAAACATTCCTTGTCAGTGGAGCCAGTGGGGGCCGTGGGCCTCTGCAGAAACATTGCCGAACAGCTCAGGAATGCAAAGCTGGAGCCACTCCATGTGCTGGTGGAGGCGGCATGCTCCTCTGTCCCTGCCTCCAACCCCACACCAGCAGCATGGCTTTATGCAGGAGCAAGACCCCTGCCTTCTGGCTCACTCCTGGCCAAAATTGTATACAGAAGCTTTTTATCCATCACAGATCTTGCCCCTAGCACACTCAGGTCTGTGGCTGAGAGCTTGCACCAGTGTACCCTTTCCATGGGTGACCACAGCTGACAGCTCTGGCCAGAGATGCACACCTCACCATGTGGTGCTGTGGTGCAAGAGAGTTTGCTAGCAAGTCTTGCCCAAGAACCTTGCCCAGCCAGGCTGAGGATGCACATACCTGGAAACCTTTCCCTGACATACATAATAGGAGGCCTGATAGGAGAAAATCAGTCAAGAAGAACAAGCAGATGTGGTGTGTCTCATCAGTGCTCTTGCATTGTCCCACCAGCTGGGATTTAAGGACAAGGGAGCCTCGGTCAATGCAGAGGAGGGGACTGCTTCCCCATGAGCAGACTCTAAGGGAGAGGAAAAGGCGTGTCACTGCTCTGTTGATAAGAACATTGAGTTGGGGCTGTCTAAGGACGTAATTCTGAGAAGGGCAGGGACCCTGGGGTGTGTGGCAACCTGGGAAAGCCCTAAAAGCTGCTGCAGAGCAGGTAAACCTAAAGGAAACTGCATTGGGCAAGCAAGGGGCTTATTTACATCCTCCTTTTACTTCTGTTATTTATTTCCAATTTCACTCTGCTGTATCACACTTCTAATTAGGCTCCCCGGTGTTATGGAACCCTGTTGAGGAGTGCTTGTGCTGAAGCTGGTCTATGCAATCCTTCAAGCTTGAAACTGATTCTTCAAGCTGGACCCAACCTGGGGCCCGTTTCAGATGGCATGGTGCAGCTCTCATGTGCCCTTGCAATGATGCATGCAGTAACTAGTCTCATGCCCACCTGAACATCATCCAGTGCATAGGTTCCCCAGCTCTGGGCTTGTGCAGTAGCTGGTGCAGTAGACCTCTGTCTCTGAGCACTCACTCAGTGTGAGTGATGCTTTCCCCAGGTAACTTTTTTAAGGAATGTGTCCGGTGTCCTTATCTCACCACCCCAAGCAGTTCCAGGCTTTTCCGTCCCTCTGGGTCCCTCTGTGCTCAGACTGCCAGCTCAGAACTGCTGGCAGCGTGGGGGGCTCTGATAGCTGGGGCACAGCTCTGCCAGCTCCAAGTCAAAGCTTGGTTTTCCTCTTGTGGCTTCTATGTCACAGTATGTTTAATTATAACGCCTTCTGTTGCTGCCTTCGGGCTTATCTTGTGTGCTTCCGCACACTCACTTCCTCCTCACTGGCAGCATCTCTGCTGAGTACCAGCTGTTGTCACTCTGTCAGGCTAGTCAAGTTGGCTTTGGAACCTTGGGACAAGGAGACAACGCTGGCTGGAGACCTCAGGATCAGCATAGAGCTGGCAAGTAGGACTCCCCTGCAGACTCACCTGTGTAGGATGCAGCCCTTGCTTGCCTGAAGAAGCTGGGCTCTGGTTTTCAGGGCGCAGAGGAGCTGCTGAAGGGGAAGAGGAGGAAGGACCCAGCGCACTGGAGGGGCCAGCAGTCAGAACTAACCTGTCTGTCTCATCTGGCAGGTAACGCAGGAGCAGGGACAGCCCAGCTGCCACCATGGTTGCCCTCTCACTGAAGATCAGCATCGGCAATGTGGTAAAGACGATGCAGTTTGAGCCCTCCACCATGGTGTATGATGCCTGCCGGATGATCCGTGAGCGGGTACCTGAGGCCCAGATGGGACAGTGTAAGTCCACAGTGGGGCTGTCTGCTGTGCCAGGGTCACCCCAGCTTAGCTCCAGCCATTTCACTGGTCTTCCTTTCCTCTCTGGTGTCTGTGACCACCTGGGCTTTCCCAGAGTAGTGAAAGGGCGGGGAAAGCAAGATTCAAGTTCTCCTGCCCAGCTGAGGTAAGGAGCCGAGCTCGTCAAGCTTCCTCCTTGACACACCAGAAGAAATTTAGGGGTTTGGCAGGTAGGAAACTACATTTGGAAGTGATATACTCATCAAGCAGTTTGAACTAGCTGCTCTTTCTATCCCTGCTTCTGTTCTACTTGTATCCATCACCAGTAGCCAGGACTACGTGAATTTAAACAGTTGCCGAGGTCATAGCGAGCGTTAGTAAGCCATGTAATCTAATTTTTAATTTCTTGAAGGATGTATAGTTCTCTGTTAGGTCTCTTCCCTGACAGCAGTGCTCTGCCAGACCTGTACTGGTCCTCCATTACGTCACCTAGCCCTAATATTTCCCTTCTGCCACTAGACTCAAAATTAAGCTTACGGCTCATGAGCTCGTGATGTGACTCACACCCACGCGGATGTGGCCTGTCCCTATCATAGATGGGGGGGGCTGGAGCTCTGGGACACCATCTTGGGGGCTCTCTTGGGTCCCTGCTGCCCCCAAAAGCAGTTGTGGCAAGAGGGAGGGGCAGCAAACAGGAGGTCAGGAGTCGTGGGAAGAGAAGGGGGAGTACAGCGACATCTGGGAGCTGCACATTCCTCCAGGATGAAAGGAAATGCCTTCTCGTGCTGTGCCCGCCTGGCCAGCTGTCCAGTGGACCATGGCTTTCAGTTTCAGAGAGGGACTGGATGTTTGTGTGGATGTGGGGCTGTAGCAGTGTTGGAAGGAGCTTTGCATTTCCTGCTGCTGGGTGTGAGCCAGCTTGCTTACAAAAAAATGCAAGGGGAAGCCTTAAAGGGAACTGCTTATTTCCAAGTTCCTTTCCAGTTGCTCACAGCTTTTCTTTTCCTGCCAGTTCCTTGCAGTTCTTTGCTCTCCTTACCCCATGGCACTCAGGAGTCCTTTTTGAGCTGCCCTGGTATTTTTTAACATTTGGGCTGGGGGAGCATCAGTGTGTTTCCAGCTCTACTCTTGCTGTCTCAGGAAGTGCTTCTCCCCACCCAAGTTACGGATCTGGAGCAAGTTGCTCAGTTTGCAGTGCTTTAGAGTTATCCTCTTGCTGTTTGCTTTGAAACTAGCTTCTCTTTTTCTTTTTTATTTCTTTAATTTAAAAATAAAATGGCAAGCCTCCATGATTTTTCTGCTCCCTGTTTAGTAGAATCCTAATGGCAGTGTTAAGCAGGCAGGAGTGGGACGGCTCAGGAATTTATCCCTCCCCACAGGGAGCTGCCAACGAGATGACGCATTACAGTCAGCCAAGACAGCCTGCAGCACAGGGTTGTTAGAGAGGTGGAGAGGACCTTTACCAGGGCAAAGCCAGGCATCGTCCTGGCCTTTTGTAGCAGGAAACAGGTCTAATGTTGTGAGTCCAAGCTCAAGTGCGCTGCCCTGGCTCCAGTTGTAGCACTTCCACTGGGTACTCCAGCCCCAAGAGAGCAGGATTTGGTGAACAGCACTTACCCATCATCTCTGAGACTTTGTAAGCCTTGATGCTGGATGTCTTCAGCCTCTTCTTCCCCAAATGGAGGAGTCCCAGCTTCTTCAGTCCTTCATACCAATGCTACATCACTTAAGTTTCCTCTTTCTGTGTCTTTCCAAATTCTGTTGCATCCTTCTGGGGAGTTTCAGATCACACCACCATGGAATGCTCCCAAGTGTGGGTATGACTATGTGTTACAGACCAGTTCCCAGCACCCTTCCTAGTGATCTGCAGTATTATATTACCTTGCTTTCACCACTGCTACATGTTGCACTTAAGATTTTGGTAAGCTGTCAACCACAACTCCAAGCTCTTCCTTCTGTTGTGACTATCAGTTCGAAGTTCAGCATATCGTAGGCATGGAGGTTTAGTATTAACACGAGGAGGAACTTCTTTACAGTAAGGGTGACAGAGCACTGGAACAGGCTGCCCAGGAGGGCTGTCGAGTCTCCTTCTCTGGAGACATGCAAGAGCCGCCTGGACACATTCCTGTGTGACCTCGTCTAGGTGATCCTGCTCTGGCAGTGGGGTTGGACTAGATGATCTTTCTAGGTCCCTTCCAACCCCTGACATACTGTGATGTTTCAGATGATTTTTTCTGTGGATAACTATGGTAAAACATGTACCTCAAAGCCTGATTGCCAGCTTTGTGCCTACTCATTAGGTTTAGGCTCCAGTGTTCATTTTAGTGCTGTGCTTTGGGTGCTGGGCTGCGCTGATGTGCATCCCTGGACATAGGTTAGCATTTTAGTGGCCTCGTTCTGCTCAGAATTACCCTCATAGAGACTTTACCCGTTTTTCAGCCAATGATTTTGGGCTGTTCCTCTCGGATGAAGACCCAAAGAAAGGGATCTGGCTGGAGGCTGGGAAGGCTCTGGACTACTACATGCTTCGCAATGGGGTAAGCATCTATCCCACATCCTTCTAGCTGGTATATGGTTGGATGTGGAGGTGGTGTGGGTGCCTGCTCTACTACCTTGTGTTGTGCCCTCAAGCACAACACATACCCTCAAAGAATTGCACTGGGAAAATGGGAGCTATTGGTGTGATGATGGGATGCAGGTGCCCTGCATCAGTGCCCGTGCTGGGAGCTGTGCTCTGCTGTGCCCACAGGACACTATGGAGTACAAGAAAAAGCAGCGGCCCCTGAAGATCCGCATGCTGGATGGGACAGTGAAAACGGTGATGGTGGATGACTCCAAAACTGTCACAGACATGCTCATGACAATCTGTGCCCGAATTGGTAAGAGGAGGGGGCAGCAGCAAGGGAGAGGGAAGGAGGTGGGCTTGAGTGAGATGGCAGCATCTGATGGAGGTACTGGGGAGTGGCTGCAACTCTGCAGCAGATGGTCTGGCAGCGGGGATATCCAAGGATTGCATGATGCTGGAGAGGGGACACTGCTCTAACCCCTGGTTTGCTTCAGTCTGTGCGTTTGGCAGCAAAGTCATACTGAGCTTGGTCCTCTGCTCTCCTGCAGGCATCACAAACTATGATGAGTACTCACTTGTTCGGGAGATTGTGGAAGAAAAAAAGGAGGAGATTACTGGCACCCTCAAGAAGGACAAGACTCTACTGCGAGATGAGAAGAAGATGGAGAAGCTCAAGCAGAAGTTGCACACAGATGACGAGTGTAGGTGCCTACACGTGCTGGGGATGGGGTCAGCCCATGCTGAGGGCAGTGGGGAAGGGAACAGGGATCCCTGCAAGGGGAAGAGCCAGAGCATAGAGGGCTGTGTTGAGGGAACGTGTACCCATGGGCCCTGGAGTGCCTCCTGCCCGGAGGCCTAGGGCAGACACACATCTGTTTCTTACTCTGTATGAGCTGCCTTGGGGCTGGCACTAGCTCTCCCTTGGGACCTGTCCTCTGCTCATGCTCTGGTGATACCTGCAGTAAATTGGCTGGACCATGGCCGGACCCTGCGTGAGCAAGGCATTGATGACAACGAAACGCTGCTGCTGCGGCGCAAGTTCTTCTACTCTGACCAGAACGTGGACTCGCGAGATCCTGTGCAGCTCAACCTACTCTATGTGCAGGTACAGCTTCCTGCAGCACCTGGCTCCACTGCCCTGTGCCAGGGCTGGCAGCTGAGGCTTTTGGCCAGGAGCCACCATAGGAGGACATGTCAGGATGCCCAGTTATCTTCTGAGTAAAAGCCAGAACCTGGCAACCTCAGCTCTGCCCTCTGTGTACTCCAGAGCTCCTGAGGTGATCTCCTGTCTTCTGTGTCTGGTGGGAGTCATCCTGAAGCCTCTGCTGCTGTTCCACTATCAGGCTTGGGGATGGTTCCTGTGTGCAGCCTTGCCCTAGATTGTCCCCTTTTTCTGAGCTGCTTTTAAGTCTGAAAACAGGTCCTACTTGGTGTGGACAGGCACAGTCTGAAAATCACTTGGGGTGTCCTGTGGCCCCTGGTGCAATAACTGTGCCAACAGCAGAGGGAGCATTAAACTCATTGCCCACGGTAAAGTGTGGGGAGTGATACCCATGTTCCTATAATCCTTGTATGGGTAGGAAGAGCTCATTAGCCTTCTGGCAGTCATCCTAGGAGAGGGACAACTCTAATTCCAAACCCGAGCAGATGGAGCTCGTTTGGCCCTGTAGGGCCTTCCATCTAAAAGGTTAAACCTCCATCCTAAGGACTTGGCTGCCAGCGTCCAAGCTTGCTAGGCCCTGGCAGATGAACCTTAGGACTAAAGGGTGGGTCCAGCTTTGCGCATGCTGTGTCTTGTCTAAAAAAAATCCATTGCGCAGGCTCGAGGGTGCTATCCGCTGTCCTCTTTTTATCAGCGCGCTTGTAGAAGGCGCTGATGAGGAGCGTTGGTGGAGCCCTCCCAGGATCTTTGTTCGTGAAACCTAGCCACAACGACGACGACCTGGTGTGGAGGGGAGCAGTGACAGGCCTGTGTGGATGCCTAGCCCATGGTGGTGTCTTCTCTTCCCACACAGGCTCGTGATGACATCCTGAACGGTTCCCACCCTGTCTCCTTTGACAAAGCCTGTGAGTTTGCTGGCTACCAGTGCCAAATACAGTTTGGACCACACAATGAACAGAAGCACAAGCCAGGCTTTCTGGAGTAAGTGTCTTGGCGAGCCGTAGGTGGCTCGAACAGCTTGGCAGTGATGCCGAAAATTCTGGAAAATAAGTACTCGGCCCAGAGTTAATGGAGAAAGATAGAGTTACCTTTAATTGGAATTCCACACCTTCAGGATGTTCAATATGGACGCGCGTGCCCGCCCCAAGGGATTACACCTTTTATAGATTTTTATTGGTAATTAACATATTGATAACTATAGCCAACCCTGGCACTAGGTTTACCAATGGCCCACCCCCGGGGATCTTCAGCTCGGCCCCTCAGAGCGGGCCCACGTGGGGCTTGGCCCTCTGCTGTTGTTTAGTCTTCAGGGTATCTGCAGGTGGTTTCTTCAAAACATCATGTCCTTGGCAAGGCATGGGAGGCTTCAAAAGTCCTTTAGGAACAGGCCTAATGGCTTCTAATATGTGAACAATTCAGGAAGCTTCATAAGTCTCTAATAATTCTAGAAATCTACAGAATGTGCCAAATCTTTAGGCATCAGCAGCCCCCAGCACTGCACTGGCACATGGGGCTTGTGAATGCAAACGTGGCTGGAGCAAACCCTCTCCTTGCTACAGCACAGTGCCCAAGCATGGAGGTTCACAACGGCTGCAAGGGGTGCCAGCCTTCAGTCCTGCTGCCTCTGGCACCCTCCAGGGATGTGCAGCCAGCTCTGATGGGAGGGAGGAGCCCCAGTCCATCGTATGGCCTCCCTTATGCTGCATCCTCAGCACCTCCACCCTACTCAGTAGGGCAGTTCCTGGGGCAGCTCTCATTAATGCAGTGAGCTCTCAGGCATCGTTCCTGCACCCAAAAACTCTCAGACCATGCCCTGGAGGAGATTTTTCCAAGGCTCTGGGTTGGGCCTCTTTAGTCAAGAACAAACACTGGCTTTGGGTTCTGCTGCTAACAGCTGGCTTGGCTGTCTCTTGGCAGACTCAAGGATTTCCTGCCCAAGGAGTACATCAAACAGAAAGGGGAGCGCAAGATCTTCATGGTACGTGCTGGGGGCGGATATTGAGACCTGGGCTGCTTCTTTCTCCTCACCAAAAGTTTATGTTGCTCTTGTGTCTGGAGGAAACATGTAACAGCTTGGTGGGTGAGAAACAGGAGCAAGAAGGTGTAGGTGGGCAAACAAGGCAGCTCCTGAGGTCCCAGACATCAGAGGGATGCTGTAGCAGAGACAAGGGATGCTGGTGGGGCAGGAAGAGCCTGGAAGTCTATGAAAGGGCAGCAGTGGCTTAGTGAGGACACTGTGGAACTAGCATGATGTTATGTCTTTGCTGTTGCAGGCCCATAAGAACTGTGGGAACATGAGTGAGATTGAGGCCAAAGTTCGCTATGTGAAGCTTGCCCGTTCCCTCAAGACCTATGGGGTCTCATTCTTCCTGGTCAAGGTGAAACAGCACCTCCTCTGGCGGAAATTCCCCTTCCCTAGCATCTCTTCACTTGTGTTTCTATTCAGGTGCTACACCTCAACCCACATTACTCCATTTTTCTCTGTGTCCCCGCTCTCCACCTGTCCTTGGCTTTCAATGTCCACTGCTTTCCCACTTCTTATTTTTCCCTGTCCTTTCCAAGCCCTATTTCGTGATTATCAGCACCTGAAAGTATGACCTTGGGGGTGTTTTGGTAGCTGAGAGAAGCTTTAAGGGTCTCTACCTGGGTGGATCCATCCTGGGGGCAGCCTACAACCCTTCTGTTGTCCACAGGAGAAGATGAAAGGGAAGAACAAGCTGGTGCCACGGCTGCTGGGGATCACAAAGGAGTGTGTGATGCGAGTGGATGAGAAGACCAAGGAAGTGATTCAGGAGTGGAGCCTGACCAACATCAAGCGCTGGGCAGCGTCACCCAAGAGCTTCACCTTGGTAGGGACAAGCCCTGGTCCTCCACCCCCACTCCCCAGCAACGCGTCTGTGGAGGGCTGCTCTCATGCCAACCCCTCCCTTGGGTATTCCCCACAGTGGGACAACCTTGCCTTGCTCTGGTGCCTCTCCCAACTCCTGTTTTCTGAGGCTGGTGCTTGGGTACTTAGCACATACCAGAGAGGCTCAGGATGGCTGCCAGTGCCTTGATGCAGTGCTACCCTGTGCCATGCCATTGCAGGATTTTGGAGATTACCAGGATGGTTACTACTCTGTGCAGACGACAGAGGGGGAGCAGATCGCCCAGCTGATTGCTGGCTACATCGATATTATCCTAAAAAAGGTGAGGCTGTGCTGAGAAGAGCACTGATAATCAGCTCATCTCTGGAAAGGGGTGCAGGGTGCCCCTTTCAGCTACTTCCAGACAGCCATTGGCATACAGTGCTGCTGCAGGAGCTGGAGACAGGACAGGGGGACCCTTTGGCCCTAGTATGGTGCCTGTGCAGCAGGGAGAGGGAAAGGCTAGGAGGTGTGTGCTGGCTGACATGTTTTCTGTTTCACTCTGCAGAAAAAGAGCAAAGACCACTTTGGACTGGAGGGGGATGAGGAGTCCACCATGCTGGAAGATTCTGTGTCTCCTAAGAAGTAAGTTCTCCAGCAGTAAGTTAGCTGCCAAGCAGAAGTTGAATGGAGAGCAGGCTCCAGCCAGGACTGCAACACAGCATATCTGGAGGAAGAGCTGCCAGTCCTTTGGTGGCAGCCCTCCTGCAGAGCCCAGTGCTGTGGGCATCCCTTGACCTTTTATTTCTGGCTGTTTCAGGACAACTGTCTTGCAGCAGCAGTTTAACCGTGTAGGCAAGGCAGAGCTGGGCACAGTGGCCCTGCCAGCCATCATGCGGACAGGAGCTGGAGGGCCAGAAAACTTCCAGGTGGGCACAATGCCACAGCCTCAGCTGCAAATCACCAGTGGTCAGATGCACCGAGGGCACATGCCTCCCCTGGTAAGCTGTCTCTGTGTCTGCCATAGGGTACAAATTCTGAAAAGTGCGTATTTGGTTTATGTAGGCCCTTCCCTTTGGGTCCACAGCCAGCTGTTGGCTTACCATAGAGAGGAGGGGCTCTTTGCCACTGGCCTCGTGCTTGTTCTCCTGGCTGAGCTGGCATCTTTCTGCACCCACTCAGCAAACTTGAGTTTCACCCTGGTGTTTTGCCCTGGCTGACAGCTGCAGCATCCCTTTCAGTTTGAGCTGCCCTGAGCTTCTGTGCCTGGCCAGCACCACCAATCCTGTGGTTTGTAGCACAGGTCTGTGTCTGGCTTCAGTGCCCCCTAAGTCCTCTGAAGCTGGAGAAGTACTTGGAAAAGGCAATGAGGAGGCTATTTTCTTTGGCCCCGTTCAGCCTGCTATGGGACTTCCCGTAAAAACCTTGTGGGGTCCCACTGCATCTCTTCCCCACTCCCAGAGAGCTGGTCAACAGTGAGAATTACTTGTACTCACAATGGGATCATAGAATCATAGATTGTTACGGGCTGGAAGGGACCTAGAAAGATCGTTTAGTCCAACCCCCCTGCCAGAGCAGGATCACCCAGACGAGGTCACACAGGAATGTGTCCAGGCAGCTCTTGAATGTCTCCAGAGAAGGAGACTCCACAGCCCTCCTGGGCAGCCTGTTCCAGTATTCTGTCACCCTTACTGTAAAAAAGCTTTTCCTCAGGTTAATACTAAACCTCCTGTGATCCAACTTGCTCCTATTCCCTCTTGTCCTAACACTGGATGACATTGAGAAGAGCCTGGCTTTCTCCTCCTGACATTCATCCTTAACATATTTGTAAACATAAATGAGGTCCCCTCTCAGAGATGGCATATTTGCCAGCAGTAGTTGTAGAGGAGAGATCCCTTTTTGCTTAGGTCTGCTGCTCTGTGGAGACACCTAGTCAAATCACTGTCATCAACAGCACGTTATACCTTGTTGCAGGGGAGCATGCGCCAAATTTAAGCCTAGATTCTGAGCCTCTGGTGTACCTCAGTCTGTCTCTGTGTTGCAGACTTCAGCCCAGCAAGCCCTGACTGGCACCATCAACTCCAGCATGCAGGCTGTGCATGCAGCTCAGGCCACACTGGACGACTTCGAGACCTTGCCACCCCTTGGGCAGGATGCTGTGAGTGCTAGGTGAAGGCAGGGTGCTGGGAAGGACCTTGCTGGAGGTTGTTGACTGGGCTGGAGAGGTGTCAGCAGCTCCTGGGAAGATCTGCTGCCTACAAAGACATGGGGTTGTATTGCACTCTGAGGGAAGAGTGGAGAGGACACTTGATTATGTTGCTTGGTCAGGATAGCTGGGAGTTTTGTATGGTCACTGCTATTCCTACCCTCTTCTGTTTCTTCTGTTTCCTGCATTTCTTTGTGAACATGGGTGCAGCTACCCACCATCTCAATCATCTCCTGACCCTGTTTTTCCCATTTCAGGCATCCAAAGCTTGGCGCAAAAACAAGATGGATGAGTCAAAGCATGAGATCCACTCACAAGTGGATGCTATCACTGCTGGCACAGCTTCAGTGGTCAACCTCACTGCAGGTATGTGAAGAGTTGGAGAAGAGGGGTACCCTGTCTCTGGAGAAGGCCTTGGTCTCTTGTCTGACTGAAAGTCATGGTTCCTGTCCTCCATCAGAGACTGAAGGAGCCAGCCTGCCCCAGCAAGAGCTGAGTCAGCCCCAGTTGCTACTAATGTACCTATAGAGCTGGACAGGCCTGCATAGCTTGCCCTGCCTTTAGATCCCAGCCTCTGCCCAGCTCAGTTTTTCCTCCTAGTCTTTGGCTGATCAGCCATCCTCTGGACCAGGAGTATGTTGTCCAGTCCCTACTGTGGCTCAGGGCACATCCATGGCACAGTACAGCTCTCGCGTAGGCTTTCCTGCCCAAACACAGCCTTTAGGATTAGGAAGAAGAACCACATCAGTGACAGGTGCAGAGATGCTTTGGAAGCATCACTTGAAGTACATCCCATCCTGACTTGTCTCCTCCCTGTGCAGGGGATCCAGCAGACACGGACTACACAGCTGTGGGCTGCGCTGTCACCACCATCTCTTCCAACTTGACGGAGATGTCCAAGGGTGTGAAGCTGCTGGCTGCTCTGATGGAGGATGAGGGAGGAAACGGACGGCAGCTGCTGCAGGCAGCCAAAAACCTGGCAAGCGCTGTCTCAGACCTGCTGAAAACAGCACAGCCTGCCAGCGCTGAGGTAGGAGGCAGGAGGGGCTGTGGGTGCTGAGAGGAAGATGAGCACTAAAGGGAACAATTGGATAAGGTCTTAAGGCTTGTTTGCAAGTGTGATAGTGATTTCACCGTGTTCCTTCCAGCCTCGCCAGAATCTTCTGCAGGCTGCTGGCCTCGTGGGCCAGACCAGTGGGGAGCTGCTGCAACAGATTGGGGAGAGCGACACCGACCCCCGGTTCCAGGTGAGTGCACCCAGTGGCAAGCAGAGACACCCACTCCCTAAAACAGTCAGCCTTTGCACAGGACCTGGCAGGAGGACTCTGGGCCAAAGCTTGGCAAGTGCTTAGCAGTGACTTTGAGGGAGGGGACAGGCCATAGCCCATCTCAGTCGCTAGAGCTGCTGTGATATAATGCTTCTTATCTTGTGGATTCCCATGTAGATCCCAGAAACTCGGCGTGCTTGGATCCTACCAGTCTCTGACTCAAAGACGGTAAAAGGGGGCCATAGGCATGGCTTGGTGGTCCCTGCTCTCTCCAATGTGAGGGGTGCTCCTCTGGGGACTATCAGCTGAACTCTTTGGAGAAGGGCTTTTCCAAAAATCTGCTTTTCTGGTGGTCAGCTCTCAAAAGTCCATGCACTCGGGTTGCTGCTTAGGCGAGTACTGCCCTGGGAGTCCTCCTTTGCAGGTGCCTTGGCTTCTGCCAGCTTCTCCCTGCCTGTGGGAGCTGCCTACATTCCCCCATCAGAGACTCAAGGTGACTGGAGCCTCGTGGGTTGATTTGTTTTGGATGAAATCACTTCCAGCTTGCTTTCCTGTAACTAGTCCTTCCAAGATAAGGGAGGTAGCACACTGTGCTGGGGAGGAGGATTCAGCCATAGCATACAGCAAAACAGACACCCAAAAAGAAGGGGTTTCTGTTTGTGGTGGCTGCACAGCCTCACCACAAGCAGAAAAGACCTTGACAGACAGCCAAGGAGAGCAGAAATGCTAGCAGCAGGGCAGGCCATGTGGCAGTGCCAGGACAGGGCAGTCCCAAGGGACCTGGAAGACACTTGCACACATGAAACAGGATGCTGTGCCTTGCAGCTGCCAGACCCGAGTGTATCTGCTTCCTTCCCTGGGCTTAGATGCAGCAGTTTGGGCACTCTGGAGCTGGATGCATGTGCTCTCCAGTCTCTCTTCTGTCTGGAAAGGTGGCAGTGGGAGTAGTCTCAGCTTGCAGGAGGCAAAAGGATGCTGTGACGCTGCTGGCTTGGTGGCTGGAGGCTTAGTTGTCGCAGGGTGTGGGGCTGCTTGCTGTGAGCATACAGCACACATACAGCAGACTGCAGGCGCAGCAGGCAGAGCACTGCCCTGTGTACTATGCATGGTCTTTGCCCTAAGGATTTGTTCTCTAGTGTTGGTACTGCCAGCTTTCACCAGTAGCATGCCGCAGGAACTAATCCTGAAGGCTGCAGCACACCATCATATCATATATGCCTTGCAGGAAAGCAGTTTGCTGTGTGCTGGTCACTGCCTGTTGCGTGCTAGGAGGGCAGCCCTATACCTTCACTGCCACCTCCTTGGGGAGACAAGGCTGGTTGCTACATCACATTTCTCCTTTAGTCCTGGGAATAACAGCAGAGATGTAGCCCATCACAAACAAACTAGAAGATAGACTGCGTCACTGCGGTACAGGTGACCAGTATGAAGAGCATCTCCTGCTCACCTCTTACTGGTGGGGTGAGCCTGTGCACAGGAAGCTGTGTTTGGTGTCGCTGTGCCGTGGCTGACTTGTGCCTGCCATTTGGCCAGAGAGCTTTATCATCTTTTTGCCATATTTTTGCCCTGTGCAGTGCTGGCAGTGCCTTGCAGCAGGTTATCACTGTGGTACAATCAAGGTTTTGACATGGGATGTTGCCTAGGGAGTAGGCAACAAGCAGTTTGTGGGCTTTGGGGTGATGCTGACAATTGCCTGAGCTGTTCTGGGTGGTGTTCACAATGTGCCACAGTGCAGACTGTGGCTCAAGGCCAAGTTACAGTCTCACCACCAGCTGTAGCACACAGTAGAGATGGGATCTGAGGTGTTGCCAGCCACTCCAAGTGTTCATTGCTGCTAATGCTGGGACAAAGTGAATGAAAGGCCCCAATAGCTCACAGTTTCCTCACTGAATATTTCATGAGAGCCCTGCAGGCAGCTGCCGGTTCTCCTGCTGCTGTATCTCCTATGCTGACCCTCTCCATTGCCCACAGGACATGCTGATGCAGCTAGCAAAGGCAGTGGCCAATGCTGCTGCTGCACTGGTGCTCAAAGCCAAGAATGTGGCTCAGAAAACAGAGGACTCTGTGCTGCAGACTCAGGTGATCGCTGCAGCCACTCAATGTGCCCTGTCCACCTCCCAGCTAGTGGCCTGCACAAAGGTAAGCAGCAAGGTTAGCCCTTGTCTCTGTGGCTGCAAGCATCATGTGGCTGATAGCAGCTCCACAATGCGGGCATAGTGTGCCAGGACTGCACATCCTAAGGTGGGCATTAAGAGTCTGGCACCAGAAGCATGGGCTTCCTTGGGCTGGGGCCCTTGCTGCTGTGTCCAAACACTGAATATCCTCTTTTGAAGAGCAGTAGTTGGGGACAGCTGTCCCTGAACAGCTGCTGCAAGGAGCCCAGCACAGTCACTGCCCAGCCTTTCTCCTCCCCTCCAGGTAGTGGCTCCCACAATCAGCTCCCCGGTCTGCCAAGAGCAGCTGATTGAGGCTGGCAAGTTGGTGGCCAAGTCAGCAGAGGGCTGCGTGGAGGCCTCTAAGGCAGCCACCAGTGACGACCAGCTCCTGAAGCAGGTAGGGGTGGCAGCCACAGCTGTCACCCAAGCCCTAAATGACCTGCTGCAGCACATCAAACAGCATGCCTTGGGTGGGCAGCCCATTGGGCGCTATGACCAGGCCACTGACACCATCCTCAACGTCACTGAGAACATATTCAGCTCCATGGGTGATGCAGGTGAGAGCAGTTTATGGCACCCAGGGCAGAGTGTGGTGGATGGGGAGGTATGGGGGTGCCCGTGGGACTTGCTAACAGACCACCTTTCCTTTCTGTCCCAGGGGAGATGGTGCGGCAGGCTCGTATTCTGGCCCAGGCCACCTCTGACCTTGTCAATGCCATCAAAGCCGATGCAGAGGGAGAGACAGACCTGGAGAACTCACGCAAGCTGCTTAGCGCAGCCAAGATCCTGGCTGACGCTACTGCCAAGATGGTGGAGGCTGCAAAGGTCAGTGGTATGGGGGAGTATGGACTCTGGCTTTGGCCCCCAGCCCCATCTGATGCCATCAGCTCAGTCATGTGGAGAGGGCAAGCAGCCCTTGGGTTGGGAAGCAGTCCTGCACCAGGCTGAGGACCTGTGCAATGGAGTGGGGCTTCTCCTGGAGCTGTGGGTGGTAGCAGAGGAATTGTTAGCTCTTCTGCTGCCTACCTCTCCCAGGAGAGGCTTTGGGCATCTGGCTAGCATGACAGGTAGCCAGATTGTCTGGGGGTGCTCCCCAGGATCAGGCCAAAGCACAGCTGCTGCTTCAGGAGGTCAGGGGACCCGGTGGATCCTTGCAAGGTGTGACGGGTTTCCTCTTTCTCCAGGGAGCTGCGGCTCACCCAGATAGTGAGGAGCAACAGCAGCGGTTGCGCGAGGCAGCAGAGGGACTCCGCATGGCTACCAACGCTGCAGCCCAGAATGCCATCAAAAAGAAGCTTGTGCACAAACTGGAGGTGAGATGTCAGGCAAAGAGCTGCAGAGGGTGAGCAGACTTGATGGTCAGCCAGCAAGACCTGAGTGGGAGCCTCCACATCTCTTCAGTTTCCAGAGGGATAAAGTTATTTTCATGTACTGTGTCAGCGCTGCCTCCTGCACAGATCTCCCCAGTGCTCCCTTCACTTCTGCATATTGTATTGCTTTGGGAAACTGAGCATCAAGGGTGTTGGGGATGCTCCAGTGTCATAGGCAGAAGCATGGAAGGAGAAGTTTAGAAGGAGCTGGGCTGTGGTGTGTGGGTGGAGGGCTCGGGGCAGGCCACCCTGCTGCAGATGCTAACCCATGCCTCCCCCACCAGCATGCAGCCAAACAAGCTGCTGCCTCAGCCACCCAGACCATCGCCGCTGCGCAGCATGCTGCCTCCTCCAACAAGAACCCTGCCGCACAGCAGCAGCTGGTGCAGAGCTGCAAGGTAAGGGCCTGGGCCTGATCCTGGTATTTCTTGTGCTGCCTCTCCACACCCCTTCTCCCATCAGTCATGCCAGGGTGTCATGCTTGGCTGGACCTGGCAGACAGGACCTTGGGATTCTCATACGACTGCCCTGGAAGCTGATCTTTTGGTCACTAATCCTGGGTTAGATCTGTCTCCCCCAGCTGAGCCTCTCCAGTGATTTTTCTCTCTGGCAGGTGGTGGCAGAACAGATCCCAATGCTGGTGCAGGGTGTACGAGGAAGCCAGTCCCAGCCAGACAGCCCTAGTGCCCAGCTGGCTCTTATTGCTGCCAGCCAGAACTTCCTGCAGGTACCTGTACTGCCCGGAGCCTCCTGCACTGGCGCTGGTGTTACAGCTTTCCTGCCATGCCTGGTCCTCCTAGGATACCAGAAAACCTGCTGCATGTGGGCAGCAGAGGGGTGCTGTGTTTTCGTCCCCTTCTCATGACTTTTTCTTCTGGCTTGGCAGCCTGGTGGGAAGATGGTAGCTGCGGCCAAAGCCACTGTCCCCACCATCACAGACCAAGCCTCTGCAATGCAACTCAGCCAGTGTGCCAAGAACTTGGCTGCTGCTCTGGCTGAGCTCCGCACAGCTGCCCAGAAGGTGAGAGGCTGAGTCCCAACCTACAGCTATGCAGACCAGTGGCATGATGGCAGGGATGACCCACTGGCTGGTCATGGTCTCTGCTGCAGCAGGGTAGGCTCAGCACTTACCTTGCTCACCCTTTCTTCTACCCCATCACAGGCTCAGGAGGCATGTGGACCTCTGGAGATAGACTCTGCACTGGGTCTGGTACAGAGCCTGGAGAGGGACTTGCAGGAAGCCAAGGCAGCTGCCCGTGATGGCAAGCTCAAGCCTCTGCCAGGAGAAACGGTGAGGGCGCAGTGAAAGGTGGCATGGGATGAATATGAGATGAGCATTAGGATGGAAGAGCAGGCGGGCTGGAAGTTGGAGGTATAGCCCACAATTATATTTCCACTTATCCCCTCACAGATGGAGAAGTGTGCCCAGGACCTGGGGAACAGCACAAAAGCTGTCAGCTCCGCCATTGCTCACCTCCTGGGAGAGGTAGCCCAGGGCAACGAGAACTACACAGGTACCAGCCTTTATGCCATGGCTGTGAGGTGGGGGGAGGCCAGGCTGACAGCAGCTAACCCCTTCATCTTCCCAGGGATCGCTGCCCGAGATGTGGCCCAGGCCCTGCGCTCGCTCAGCCAGGCTGCCCGCGGCGTGGCAGCCAACACCCCTGACCCTCAGGCACAGAGTGCCATGCTAGAATGTGCCAGTGATGTCATGGATAAAGCCAACAACCTCGTTGAAGAGGCACGGAAAGCAGTGGCCAAGCCTGGTGACCCAGAGAGCCAGCAGCGCCTAGCCCAGGTAAAGGGAGTGGGCACCCCAGTGCTCTCAGCAACCCGTGGGAAGGCCATGGGGGTGGCCAGTAGATGGTGACTGCTGTTTGCTCCTCTTGCAGGTTGCCAAGGCAGTGTCGCAGGCCCTGAGCCGCTGTGTCAACTGCTTGCCGGGACAGCGTGATGTGGATGCTGCCATCCGCATGGTGGGAGAGGCCAGCAAGAGACTTCTCACAGATTCGGTGAGCTGAGCAGGGATGGGAGGGGAAGGGAGAAGCCTTGTAGGGGATGTGAGTGGGTCTGTACACACTGAGTTCCTCTGTAGCATATTCCCAAGTATGTGCCAAACCTTTGTCCCCCATCTTCATCATTCCCTTTGCCTCTTCTAACCCCTCTCTTTGCCTCCAGTTCCCTCCCAGCACCAAGAGTTTCCAGGAGGTGCAGAGCCAGCTGAACCATGCAGCTGCAGGGCTCAACCAGTCTGCTAACGAGTTGGTGCAAGCATCACGTGGTACACCTCAAGACCTGGCCAAGTCTTCTGGCAAATTTGGACAGGACTTCAGTGAGTTCTTGCAAGCAGGAGTGGAGATGGCCAGCCAGTCCCCGGTGAGAGCAAACGCCCCTTGGGGAATCCTGGGTATGGTGAGAGGTACTCAGAGGCAGGGTGGCTGGGCAGTGGTGGGTAGGTTGGCTGAAACCAACACAGCTGGTGAAATGAGCCTGGAGCTGTGCTGAACTGCTGCTCAGCCTGAAAACCATTGGAGAAGACCCAGGGTGGGTGTGGAGCTTTGGAAACCTGCTGCAGATAACTCTTGACCCTTTGCAGAATAAAGAAGACCAGGCACAGGTGGTATCGAACCTGAAGAGCATCTCCATGTCCTCCAGCAAGCTTCTGCTGGCTGCAAAGGCACTCTCTGCCGACCCTGCAGCCCCTAACCTCAAGAACCAGCTGGCAGCAGCAGCACGGTAGGAGGAACTGCTCCCTGGGGTCTGTTAGCTCTAGGAGTAGGGCTGGGTGGCAGAACTGGTGTTGATCTGTGGGTCTTTCTACCCTATAACTGGCAGGGCTGTGACTGACAGCATTAACCAGCTGATCACCATGTGCACCCAGCAGGCACCAGGCCAGAAGGAGTGTGACAATGCCCTGCGGGAGCTAGAGGTAAGAAACCACATCTTCACAAGGCAGTAGAGAAGGGCTGAGACGTCTGGGTGCTGAGATGGTGGTGAGCGGGGAGCTACATCGCACTGCAAGGGGCAGGAGTGAGTGAAGAGGAGGTGCAAGTGGAGGGCTCCGACTGTTTGCTTGGATGTGACACCTGTGTCCCTGCAGACAGTGAAGGAGCTGTTGGAGAACCCCACTCAAACTGTTAATGACATGTCCTACTTCAACTGCCTTGACAGCGTCATGGAGAACTCCAAGGTGAGTCCTGAGCTGGGACTGAGGTTTGGGCAAAAATGGGGAGGGTTTGGGAAGGGTATGGGGAAAAAGAGAAAGGTGGTTTCTCCCCTGTGAGCTCTGAGCCTGGGAGTGCTACAGGAGCAGAAGGTGGTCTCAGTAACAAGTGTGTGGTGTGTTGTTCAGGTGCTAGGCGAGTCCATGGCTGGCATCTCCCAGAATGCCAAGAACAGTAAACTGCCCGAGTTTGGTGACTCAATCAGTGCCGCGTCCAAAGCTCTCTGTGGGCTGACAGAGGCAGCTGCCCAGGTAAGACATGCTCTGCAGGGGTAGGGCTGGCAGTACCATCTGAACTTCCACTCAGTGTGCAAGTTGTTTCTCACCACTTTTCTTGTGCTTCTAGGCTGCCTACCTCGTGGGGGTCTCGGACCCCAACAGCCAGGCTGGACAGCAGGGCTTGGTAGACCCCACTCAGTTTGCCAGAGCTAATCAAGCCATCCAGATGGCCTGCCAGAACCTGGTGGACCCTGCCTGCACCCAGTCCCAGGTGGATATGAAGTGAGACAGGCATTTTCTTGCAAAAAATATAGTATGAGGCTAGTTGGAAGAGCCGTGTCACAAGAACTGGCCAAGATTATCGCTAGTGTCTCATCATGCCCCACCAGCTGTACTGGGAACCAAGTGGCAGCTTTTGTGCAATGGTGACAATCCAGATGTAGGGCATGCAGAATCTTGGCAAACCTTGGGTCCCAGGAGGACCTCTGTGCTCACTGGTGTCCCACATGGGGCTGATGGGAAGGGGGAGCTGCAGGGATGGGGAATCATGGTAGATCCTGCCCCACCATGCTCTTCCCTGCAGGTACTGTCAGCAGCCACAATTGTAGCAAAGCACACCTCGGCCCTGTGCAACACATGCCGCCTGGCCTCCTCTCGCACTGCCAACCCGGTCGCTAAGCGCCAGTTTGTACAGTCAGCTAAGGAAGTGGCCAACAGCACAGCCAACCTGGTGAAGACCATCAAGGTGCGGTCTTCTTGCCAGAGCACCATGTTGCGAATGGGATCTGGGACATGGTGAGGGTTGGCTAACTGCTCTGATCTCTCCACACCAGGCTCTGGATGGCGAGTTCAATGAGGAAAACCGGGACCGGTGCCGTGCTGCCACTGCCCCTCTCATAGAGGCCGTGGACAACCTGACAGCCTTTGCATCCAACCCAGAGTTTGCCACCGTTCCTGCCCAGATCAGCCCAGAGGTGGGATGTCGCAGGGTCAGAAAAGTTGTCACCTTGCTGTGACAGGGGCTGTTGCAGGGTGGGGAGGAACTATGCCTCCCCCAAAGCTTGGGATGGTGGCCCAATGTGGGACTGGTGGCTTGTTGGGGAGGAGGCAGCAAGCCTTGGGCTTTGAGGGGCTGCTCAAGGGTGTGAGGGTCATGGGAGCAGAGATAACTTTCCATGCGCAGTCCATTGCACATCACTGGACCATCATCTTTTCTTGCAGGGGCGCAGAGCAATGGAACCTATCATCTCTTCAGCCAAGACCATGCTGGAGAGCTCTGCTGGCCTCATCCAGACTGCCCGCTCTCTGGCTGTCAACCCCAAGGACCCACCGCAGTGGTCGGTGCTGGCTGGCCACTCTCGCACTGTTTCAGATTCCATCAAAAAACTCATCACCAATATGAGGTGAGGAGAGTCCTGCCCACTTGGCTGTGGCCCCAGGGCAAAGGGGTGGCATAGCACCTGGCAGAACTGAACTGATCCATCTGTCACACAGGGACAAAGCTCCAGGACAGCGGGAGTGTGATGAGGCCATCGAGGTCCTTAACAGATGCATGCGGGAGGTGGACCAGGCCTCCCTTGCTGCCATCAGCCAGCAGCTGGCTCCCCGAGAAGATATCTCCCAGGAGGTGGGTCAGGGATGTGCAGCTGCAGGCTTAATGGGTGTGGGTGTCCTTCACCCCAGCTCGTGGCAGCACACAGTGACCCAAGCTCTGCTGCAGCCTCATATGATCCCCTCTCTTTGCAACAGGCTTTGCATAACCAGATGATAACGGCTGTCCAGGAGATCAGCAACCTGATCGAGCCTGTGGCCAGTGCAGCACGGGCTGAGGCCTCGCAGCTGGGGCACAAGGTAACACAGGGATGGGGAGCTGCTGAAGAGGCACTCAGTGTGCATGGAAGAGCTTGCAGTGGAAGGAGAGACAAGGCAGCCAGGGCTAAAAACTGCTGGTGCTAATGCTGCTCTTCCCTAGGTGTCCCAGATGGCTCAGTATTTTGAGCCACTCATTATGGCGGCTATTGGCGCAGCCTCCAAAACGCCCAACCACCAGCAGCAGATGAACCTCCTGGACCAGACCAAAACACTGGCTGAGTCTGCCTTGCAGATGCTATACACAGCCAAGGAGGCTGGTGGAAATCCCAAGGTGAGCAGGACGGGTGTCTGTCAGTGGTGTGTTCCCATTTGCATGTGGGTGCTGCATGAGGCACATGGACATGCCAGGCATGGAAACCCAGGGTAAGTGTGCAACATCCCTGTTGGGAGGGGAGCCACTGCCCACCTTCCCTCGCTCTTCCTTGCAGCAAGCTGCCCACACCCAGGAGGCTTTGGAGGAGGCCATGCAGATGATGAAGGAAGCAGTGGAGGACCTAACCACCACCCTAAACGAGGCAGCTAGCGCTGCAGGTGTTGTGGGCAGCATGGTGGACTCCATCACCCAGGCCATCAACCAGGTGAAGGGAGTGGAATGGACGTGGACAGGGCTGAGGGTGGGGGAGAGGAAAACTTGGAGTAAAACCCTACAGAGTCTTAGGGCTGGAGCTGGATTCAGAGTTTCCTGATGGTCTCTTGCAGCTAGATGAGGGGCCAATGGGAGAGCCAGAGGGGACGTTTGTGGACTACCAGACCACGATGGTGAAGACAGCCAAGGCCATTGCAGTGACTGTGCAGGAGATGGTGAGTGGACGCAAGTGTCACTGTGGAAAGTGCTGCCTTCCACCCAGGCAGGGCAACTGCCATCCTTGCTTATGCCAACCCAGGGCCCCTCCAACTCCTGCTCTTCTTCCATCGGCAGGTCACCAAGTCCACCACCAACCCAGACGAACTGGGCATACTGGCCAACCAGCTCACTAGTGACTATGGGCAACTGGCACAACAGGCCAAGCCAGCTGCACTTACCGCCGAGAACGAGGAGGTGTGTTTGTGGGGGGAAGTGATAGAGTGTGCTGTGGGACAGAGCAGAGTCTGCTGGGGTGTGAGAGCAGAGGACAGAGGCACTCAAACCTCCCATTGGAGCCAGAGGCAGGCAGCATTCACACCTCCTGAAACACGGAGCAAAGCTGTGTTTCTTTTTTCCCTTTCATGAGTGGAAGGATTAAGAAGGTGGCTAGTATTTCCTAGTGGGTATCATAGATGCAGGGCTTATACTTACTTGCTGACACTCTGTAACTCACACATCTTCTCCAGATTGGCTCCCACATCAAGCGCCGGGTGCAGGAGCTAGGTCATGGCTGCGCTGCCCTCGTCACTAAGGCTGGAGCACTGCAGTGTAGCCCCAGTGATGCCTACACCAAGAAGGAGCTGATAGAGAGTGCACGCAAAGTTTCCGAGAAGGTGAGTGGTCCAGAGAGAGGGGCAACAGCATGACAAGGTTGGAGGGATGCCGGATTGAGCCATGTACCCTTGAAGCCGCAATGTTAGGTTCTGTCCTGGTCCAGTTGGGCTCTGATGGTTCTCTCAGCCATGCTTGTCCTTCCCTGTTGCTGGGTTGGATGATAGATTCCTCTCTCCGGTCATGGAGAGGTGTTGCGGCAATGGGTGTGATGTCCAGATGCTTCCTGCTGACATGCCGTTGATGGCCTGCCAGGGCTCTCCAAATCAGCTCTCGTAGTGGTGGGCATAGCATTTTCTGTGTCTCTAGTCAAGCCTGTAGCTCATGCTGGGTGATCAGTCTCCCCATCATCTTTTACTGCTGTGGTGGATAGCATCATGTTCATCAGTCAATGTGAAGTACACACTTCTGAACAACAGATGAAAACATGACTCTGGTTGATAACGCAGCAGTAGAGAAGCAAGGCTTCTAAGCAACAGTACAAAAGCAAAACAGTTGTTCACAGTGCCTGGCATGTGCCTGCAGGCTCAGAGGAGCTCCTGCAGGTCCTTCCTTTTGATTCAAGATAGTTTTCCATCACGAAACCTGTTCTCCTATGAGTACTTGCTCAGGTACAGAAATTGAGTTTAGCAGCTTAAAGAAAGAATGAGCTGTGATGTTTTGATGTCTATCATGCAAACCTTAATCATTTGGAAAACTAGCAGTTTCCAAATATCTCCTGGACCTCTAAACATGGTAGGTCCAGGGTAAAAATAAATAGAAGCAGACCACGTTTCCTAATTCTTCTCCCTGATATGAATCAGCTCTGTCCTGGGAGTTGTTAGAGGACTTGTGGAGCAGGGGTTGCTTGAACCTGCTGTGCTTCCCAGTCACCCTACTTATGCCCCACAGGTGTCTCATGTCCTGGCAGCCCTGCAGGCTGGAAACCGCGGGACACAAGCCTGCATCACAGCAGCGAGTGCTGTCTCTGGCATTATTGCTGATCTCGACACCACCATCATGTTTGCCACGGCAGGAACCCTCAACCGGGAGAACTCGGAGACCTTTGCTGACCACAGGTACATGGGCACCTCATCCAGCCTCTGCTCAGCCAGACACAGGAAGTCGGATTGTGTCGCATGGTCTCCCATCTTTCTGACCAGCTCCAGGGAGAGCTGCAAGTTCAGGTCTAGCTGACTCTTTCTAGCTTATACATGGAGAAGCCAGGGTCTGCAGTCTGTCTATGCCCCAGGGACTGTGTGTGTGTAACAGAGGGCTGTATTCTGTCTGACTCCCTTCTTTTCCCCAGGGAGGGCATCTTGAAGACAGCCAAGGCACTGGTAGAAGACACCAAGGTGCTGGTGCAGAATGCCACAGCCAGCCAGGAGAAGCTAGCCCAGGCTGCCCAGTCCTCAGTGTCCACCATCACCCGCCTGGCAGAGGTGGTGAAACTGGGTGCTGCTAGCCTGGGATCTGAAGACCCGGAGACTCAGGTGGGTTGGTGAGTGTGGGCTGAACAGAGGCTGTTCATAGCTTGCTTGAAGGAACTGAGGGTTCAAAGTGTTGTGTGGTGCTTTGGGCTGGACTCTCTGTGTTATGGGGAGGGCTGGCAGGACTTTGACCTGTTCTGGCTGCACTGTTACATATATGTGTACTTTGTGTCCTGGAGTGCCTAAATTTCCCATTGCTAGGCCACACCAGCACCAGCCTGACTGACTGTAACCACGCTGTTGTCCTGGTCTTACTCTCTGCAGGTGGTGCTGATCAATGCTGTGAAGGATGTGGCCAAGGCACTTGGAGACCTGATCGGTGCCACCAAGGCAGCTGCTGGCAAAGCTGGGGATGACCCTGCTGTCTACCAGCTGAAGAACTCTGCCAAGGTCTGAGCTTGGGCATGATGGAAAGGAGGGTATGGGGCAGAGGGGGCTGGAGAAAAGAGTGGGGCACTCCTCTGTTTGTCTCAGGTCAGGAGGACACCTGAGGGGCAGTTAGGGCAAGACAGGGGAGGAAGGGGCACATAGAAGGTGGGGCACAGCATGCAGAGGAAGCATTTATGGGAGAACAAGATGGGTTAGTATGAGTGGAATATGGGGACTGGGCCATTTTGAACCAAACCACGAAAGGGAGAGAGGTGTCAGCAGCAGCCTAGAACTTGTTTGAGGCTTCACCTGGTTCTCTTCTTCCTTCCACAGGTGATGGTGACAAACGTCACTTCCTTGCTGAAGACAGTGAAGGCTGTTGAAGATGAGGCCACGAAAGGGACACGGGCGCTGGAGGCCACAATAGAGCACATACGCCAGGAGCTGGCAGTGAGTACAGCTGCCGTGATGCAGCTGCCATCCTGCTCACTGGCTGCCCTGTGCCTCACTGCCACCTCTCACCTCACAGGTCTTCTCCTCCCCTGTGCCACCTGCCAAAGTCTCCACGCCAGAGGACTTCATCCGTATGACAAAAGGCATCACGATGGCAACGGCCAAAGCAGTGGCCGCTGGCAACTCATGTCGGCAGGAAGATGTCATTGCCACAGCCAACCTGAGCCGCCGTGCCATTGCAGATATGCTGCGTGCCTGCAAGGTGGGGCAGGCAGTGGATGAGGGTCTAGCACAGTTTTTGTGGGTGGCTGTGGATCCCAGCAGGGATGGAGCTGGATGTGAATTGGGTTTCCTTGTCTCTGGGTTTCAGGAAGCTGCCTACCATCCAGAAGTGAGCGGGGATGTGCGGCAGCGGGCACTGCGCTTTGGCAAGGAGTGTGCTGATGGCTACCTGGAGCTGCTGGAACATGTGCTGGTGGTGAGTGTCCCCACTCTGGTCCCAGGATGTCTTCCCCCCTCTACTGGCTGCCTATGGGTGCCAGGGTGCTCTCTAAATCCCCCATGTCCTGTGGGCTCTGTACCCCACTCCCTCTGAAGTCTTCTCACAGTCCCCTTCTCTTCCTGTGCTGGCCCAGCACATGGCCAGGCCCCTGCAGTGGAAGTAGATGTCAGAGAGATGAACAGGCTCTGTAAAAAGGTATTTGGCGAGCAACAGATAGAGATTAATTGGCGACAAACAGATAGAGGCTGGAGATTCTACAACATGGAAGCAAAATCCTTAAGCAGCTTCCAGCAGGAGTAGTGGGAATAAGACTTTGGGCAGTGTGAGAACAGGGCTTGTTAAGCTCACAGCAGAGCGGGAGATGGGTGTGATTACAAGCACCAACAGCACCTTTTTGATGCAGTCTTCCTGTATGAGTTCTCCTGTGGACTTCAGCTGCCTGCTTTAATTAGCTGTCCCACAAGATAGTTGTAATTTACAGGAAGCAAATTAAAACCACAGAGTGGCAGAAAGGATCCAGTGAGGTTCTTCCAGCAGTATACATTCTTGGCAAGATTACAGAGGCGAGCCAAGGGTGCTGGAAGGATGTGCAGACAGAAGTTACGGAGCTGCAAGAATCCCTGAACCAGGATCAGGACAAGGATTGAAGGAGAGTCAGCTCTGTTTCAAAACAGAACTCTTGATCTGATCAGCTTGGTATAACCTCAGCACGGTTTCACTAAGCTGGTTAGAAGGACTTGATGAGAGTCTGCTGTTCAGGTTCAACAGATCATCAGGCAGTGGAGCTCAGACTGTGGTGTCTTGCAGGGAAAGCCCCTTCAGGCAGAGCATAACCAGCACTGGCAGCACTAGGAAGTAGTGGGTGGAATTGATGGCTAGAAATTGGAGCTGGGTGGAGGGGAAGTCAAAGGCTGATTTTATCTGAAGGAGGCAACCACTGGAGTACAATTCCAATGGGACCAGTGAGTTTTCCATGCTCTGCACCTGGGTCAGATATCTGTCTGGAAGATGCTTTACCCACTCGGTAGCAGAGACCATTTAGCAGTTTTAAACATGTTACCACAGCAGACTTTATAATGTGGCATAGAGTCTGGACACGCTTAAGACAGCCAAATAGCCATCAGTTTGGGGACTCCAAGCCATGTGCAGCTCTGGTGACTTTCCAGGGATGGCCTCACACAAGCCCAGGATAAAGCCATGACCATGCCCCAGCCTCCACAGCACTCTGGTCTGCAAAGGCAGGAGCAAAGGACATGGGTCCCATTTATCAGAGAGCAGCAGGTTCCTGGAAAGCTGCAAGCAGGAAGGATGCAGGGGAATGGGAGGGCAGATGGTGGATGCAATGCTGCCTCACTCCTTAGCAGCAGCAAGTCCATTGCAGTTCACTGAATCCCTGTGGGAACCACTGCCTTGCACAGAGTGTGAACAAGTGTGGTTAGAGTTCAAGAAAGAGGGTTGTTCGACTTGGGATGGAAACCATGGCTCCCAGCAGAGGGATGGGAAAGCCTGCATATTTCACTGGGGAGAGAAAGGAATTTGAACCTCCACAGGGTCTTGGTATGTGGTAATGATAGGTCTCTCTATCCAAAAGCAGGGATCCAGTGGCTGAAAACACTAGTGAAACAGTTCAGGGTGGGGAGAAATAAGTTGTAAAGGGGGATGAGCTTGAGAGAGGCTTCAGGTCTGCTCTGAGTATAGGTGTCTTCTCTGGCCATGAGAGCCTTGTTCAGGTGCGGTAGCTCCCACAGCACTATGAGTCTGAAATACAAGCTGATGGCAGCACAGCTACCCACCCAGGACCTCTGATCCTTTATTCTCACATCTTCTCTTGGCTACCTTTCACTTCTCACCGGAGAGCACCCACCTTCCCCTACTCTCTCTGTACACTCCATCCCTGGGGTCTACATATCCCCGCTGGAACATTCACTGCTTTCTTCTTTCTCTCCTTCCCTCCTCTCCTTCCCTCCTCTCCTTCCCTCCTGTCCCTCTGNTGATGGACAGCTGCCACCTATGCAGTGGGAGTCAGGCCAGCAATTAGCTCTGCTTGTGTGTATGGATGCTCTGTGTGCACACGTGTGCTGTGGTGTGTGCATGTGTCTTCCCTACTCTGGTGAAGGACCCTCATGGCTTTGCCTACCACCTTGTCCCAGTGGGGCCAGCCTTCCTGGGCTGGTTTGTAACTCCAGGGTCTTCCTCTTTGCCCAGCTTGTGTTTGCAGACAAATCTCCAAAATGGGGACAGCAAGGGGGAAATGCTTGTGGAGCTTGAAACGCTTTGAGAGGCGAAAAATGTTGGAGGGGGTAGCTGCTGACTTGCAGGAAGGCTTACACTGAGGGTTGCGTGTCTGCAAGATGGTCCAGAAGTTGTGAATACAGAAGAGCTAAAGGGAAGCTCATCCCATCCTTGGACAGAAGACAAGCATGCAAGAGTCCCTCAACAAGCATCACAGATGCCTGATGTGTACACGTGTGGGGGAGCTGAGGGATCCCACCCTCCTCCCCCGGGGAATGCACCTCAAATAGACCTATGAAATTCCTCTTTTCCTCGTGCTTACATTTTTGCTCCTTCCCAACAGATCCTGCAGAAGCCAACTCACGAGCTGAAGCAGCAGCTGGCAGGCTACTCCAAGCGTGTGGCCAGCTCTGTCACCGAGCTCATCCAGGCAGCCGAGGCCATGAAAGGTCAGAAAAGATCCTGCTCAAAGGGGTAGTGTTGCGTTCTGTGGTAAAGAAAATGACACAGGTCTGAAGTTGAGAATGGTCTGAAGTTGAGACAGGGTGGGGTTAGATTGGATATTAGGAAGAAATTCTTTACAGAAACAGTGGTGAGACACTGGCCTTCCCAGGGGGGTGGTTGAGTCACCATCCCTGGAGGCGTTTAAGAAATGTGTAGATGTGGTGCTCCAGGACATACTCTAGTGAGGACAGGGGTTGTGTGGTTTGCTTTGTTCTGGTTTTTGTTTGTTTGGGGTTTTTTTCTTGTTTTTTTTTGTTGTTGGACTCAGTGATCTCAGAGGTCATTTCCAGCCGTGAATGTTCTGTGATTCTGTGAGCAGTGTGGTGAAAAAAGAGAAAAGGCCTTTACTCAAAGTGAAAGCAAGAATTTATGTACTTCTTTGCTAGATGTAAAAGGTACATGCAAAGAGAAACACAGAACCATCTGCAAGGACAAACTGAAACCAGAACATAGCCAACTCCTAACAATGCTCTCTGTTTTTCAACCTTGACATATTCCTGTCCCAGAACATTCAAACCTCAAAATGCTTTTTTCCTTAATCCTTTGGTCAAAACAATTCCTGCCCAAATACACCATCCACATCTATCTCCAAACCATTAAACACTTACACAAAAACCCCCTTTTGACTTTCACATACCTTTCAACTTACACGTACCCTCTTTCAACTTTCTATAAACTTCCTTTCAATATTCCACATCTCCCCCTTTTCATTTTATTTAAAAACCAATATATTATATTAAGCCATGAGTGATCGGTTCACAGCTCAAATAACATACGCTTTTCAAATCCTACTTCATAACCTCCTGCATATGATAAAAAAATCTACTAAAAAAATTTACTGAAAAAGGTTTAACAAGTTTGCTATCGATTAGCGAAAACAGNCCATCCTTATAATCAAGATTTCCATCACAGCACCACTTTATTTGGAGATGCATTCACTTGACTCACTTTACACCTCACACATTTCCAGAACAGTGAAATACATTAGGTTGTGTGAGAACCACAGCTGATTTCATTTACCCTGCATGTCCTCATACAGCACAATTCAACACTCTCATTAGCCCCATCCTCACAGTCCAGATCTTTATCACACTGCCACTTATCAAGCACACATTGACCACTATACTCTAGAACTAACACCCTGCTTTACAAGCAAATGTGCTACCTTTTAGTAATCAAAGCAAAAAACGATAGTGTTCCTCATTTGATCAAATGTCATTTGGACTGTCTCTTTAGGAGTCAGTTCTATGCTACAGACAAACATCCCCTGCGGAGCTGCATCCCGTGTCGGGGGCGGGGAGGGGGAAGCAACGAGTAAGCAAGTTCTTTGTTGCTTCCAAGTCGATCACATCAAGGGGGGATAGTGGACAAACATCTCCTCTGTTAAAGGCGGACTGCAGGTGGAGCAGAATGGGCAGATCAAAGATGGAAACAACTCATAAATCAGTTACCAAACATTCTTATATGTGTGTAACACAGTCAGTGCCAGCAGAACGTAACGGGGGGCAGCAACAGGGGGTCGGGCAGCAACGGGGGGTCAGGCAGCTCTCTGGAGCTCCCAGCACCACACCGGCACACCCCGATCCCCCCCAGACAGCTAGCACAGGAGGGGCCAAACGGGCAATCCACAGTGCCTCTGGAAGCGGCGGTGTTACCAGAGACAGCACGGTCGGGGTTTCCGATGAAGGTGTTGGTTCCAGCAGCTCTGGAAGCACCAGCATTTTTGAGCGATCGCTCAGGTGGCGGTGGGGATGCTGAGGGGTTTTTCGCCAGTGCTGAAGTTGTAAAAAATAACCATATTGCCACTATTTCCCCAATACTGTCCTGAACTAGTCGCAATGCATCTGCCACTTGCCACCAAGCCAGAAAAGGCTCTACAGCTCTTAAGTCTCTGGTAGCAGCAATCATCTGATGAGATCTCTGCAGGCAGACACTCAACACACATCTAGTAAAAATCTGGCATCTCAACACAAGTCCCTTCCAATAAATCTTCTAACTCTGTTTCAGTCACAATTCCAGCACAGCTCCATTAAGCTGCACGCCCGAACTTTAGAAAACTTCCCCCGAGGGTTACCTTGTTGGTCGCAAGTCTTCCCAGAAGACGTCCTGTGCGCACACTGTGGATTTACTCCAAAATTCCCCTGGTCCAACCGACAGTTCTTCTTTATTTCTTCTCGAATTACCAGTTGCACATCTCCTTACTTTCAGAAGACCTCTGCGTGCTGAAATGCTTCCTAATGCATTCAGGATCCCTTAACCGTTCAACTGGCAATTTCTTAATTCGGGAAAGTCTTCTTAGTCAAAAAATTTTCTAAGTCCAAATTTCTTCTAAAAATCTTCTAAGTCCCAAAAGAATATTTTAAAGTTTGAAAAAGGCTCACACAAGGCACCATATGTTACGTGCTGGGGTAAAGAAAATGACACAGGTCTGAGCAGTGTGGTAAAGAAAGAGAAAAGGCCTTTATTCAAAGTGAAAGCAAGAATTTATGTACTTCTTTGTTAGATGTAAAAGGTACATGCAAAGAGAAACACAGAACCATCTGCAAGTACAAACTGAAACCAGAACATAGCCAACTCCTAACAATGCTCTCTATTTTTCAACCTTGACATATCCCTGTCCCAGAACATTCAAACCTCAAAACACTTTTTTCCTTAATCCGTTGGTCAGAACAATTCCTGCCTAAATACACCATCCATAACTATCTCCAAACCATTAAACACTTACACAAAAAACCCCTTTCAACTTCCACACACCTTCTTTCAACGTACACGTACCCTCTTTCAACTTTCTATAAACTTTCTTTCAATATTCTACAACACGGTAAGATGAAGGGCTGGGATTGAAGTGGAAGGCTCACCAGTTGATGGAGAAGGTAGGACAAGTCAGATGAGGCCACACATAGGTTTTAACCTGCTTCATTTTCCAATTTTTCCAGGAACAGAGTGGGTTGATCCAGAAGACCCCACTGTCATCGCTGAGAATGAACTGCTGGGGGCAGCAGCGGCCATCGAAGCTGCAGCCAAGAAGCTTGAGCAGCTGAAACCGAGAGCCAAGCCCAAGGTAGTGGTGATGAGCCTTGGCTGAGGTAGACTGGGGCTCTCCTCTGTGTGCTTCAGCCAGGTGTGATGATTCCTCTTCCTGCACTCCTGCTGCCACCCACCTCCCCAGCTGGACCTTTCTTGGTCAGCCTGCAACCGCCTGCACTCCACAGCCCTTAATCAGTCTTTATATATTCACTTCAACTCCCTGCAGCAATCATTTTTCTCTGCTCTGCTGGTCCCAGCACCCCCTTCCTGGGACTTAAACCCTGCTTTTGCCTTGCAGCAAGCAGATGAGAGCCTGAACTTTGAGGAGCAGATTCTGGAAGCTGCCAAGTCAATTGCTGCAGCCACGAGTGCCCTGGTGAAGGCAGCCTCAGCAGCGCAGCGAGAATTAGTGGCCCAAGGAAAGGTAAGGCTGGAAGAGGGAAAGAAATAAAATGTAGAGCTGTGGGAGGTTTTCTCTTCACCTGGAACTGCTTGTAGCCTTCGTGCCCCATGACAAGGGGTGCGTGGGTGGTGAGCCTTACTCCTCCTCTCCTTCCTTGCAGGTGGGTGCCATCCCCGCCAATGCAGTGGATGATGGACAGTGGTCCCAAGGACTTATTTCAGCTGTGAGTATCACAGTCATGCTCAGGGGATGGGAGGAGCCCTTCTCTTGGCTTCTGCTGCAAAGATGGGATGCATTTCCCCTTGTGCTGCCTTTCAATAGAAGAAGCAATCATGCTTCTTGCTCCTTCTCCCTCTAGCTGAGACGTGCCATTGCATGCACCACAACTTTCTTGGGGTTGGTCAGGGCATATCCTTCCCAGGGGAGGCTTGCATACCCCGCCCTGACAGCTACTCTCACTGTAGGCACGCATGGTGGCTGCTGCAACCAACAACCTGTGTGAAGCCGCCAATGCAGCAGTGCAGGGCCATGCCAGCGAGGAGAAGCTCATCTCATCTGCCAAGCAGGTGGCTGCCTCCACAGCGCAGCTCCTGGTTGCCTGCAAGGTGAAGGCTGACCATGACTCAGAGGCCATGAAGCGGCTCCAGGTGAGTTCCAGGCTGCCCTTCCTTCCCCAGTTGCCTCTTCCCAGCTGCTCGAGGGGTGGGTGGGAGTGGGTTGAGAGCACATGGGTGCTCCCCAGGTCTCGCTCCCTGCCTTCATGCCATCAGCAGGGAGCTTGTTGGAGCACAGGCTGCAGGTTGCTTGGCCTTCACTGCTAGCTGCATGCTAGGCAAATGAGTGATGCTGGGCTGTTGAGCCCGGCAGTGTTCAGGGATGATGCACTGGCACAGGAATGCCTGAAATACCTGCCCTCTATCACTGGTATTTGAAAGGTTAATGTTTGGGGGGCATGTTTTGTGGCACCCTTAATCCTTAGATGTCATGGCACAGAAGAGGTTAATGCCCATGGGTTGGAAGGTTAACATGGGGTCACAGTGCCTGTCCCTTATGACCGAGGGCTGGGGGTGATCCTTAGGGCAGCCCCACCGTCCCTGCCCCACAGTTGAGACAGGAGCCAGAGCCCAGCTAGGATCAACAGTGCCTGAAATGGTCATGAGCGGGTGGTAAGGCAGCGAGCCATGTAAAGGAATCCCTGCCTTAGCTCCCAGCATGCCTGGCTGCCCATCCTGCCTGCCAACCTTGTCTGGGCCAGGGGTTCTTTCACCCCCTAGGCAGCAGTTGTACCCTGGAGCTGTGACTTAGGCTGCGCTTTCCCCCTTCCCTGCTCTAGGCTGCTGGCAATGCAGTAAAGAGAGCATCAGACAATCTGGTGAAGGCAGCACAGAAGGCAGCTGCCTTCCAGGACCATGATGAAACAGTGGTGGTGAAGGAGAAGATGGTCGGCGGAATTGCACAGGTGAGGAATGGGACCACTCTCATGGGGCAAGAGCAGCTCTGGCTGTCACCACAACCTAGGTCACAGCAGTATATCATACCACCCACTAGCAAAGGGCATGTCTCCAGAGAGCCTCTCAAATGTGCTGTGGGTGCACCCATCCCAGCCAGCACCAGTTAAACACTGTGGCCTCACCGTTTTCCTGCCTTATGTAGAAGTAGGCACAGCTGGTGATGGTTCATACCCAAGGAGCATAACACCTGGGCTTCTAGGTGCTCACATCATCCCAGTGTCCATGACATATGTGAAGGGCAGAGCATCAGGTAAGGGGTGAGAGTTGCCTGGTATAGGGTGCCACAGGTCCCCCAGTGCTGTCTCCTGGAAACAGGCTTGCAGCTGAGATTCTCAACAGGGTACACGGGCCTGAGCCCCGGGAATTGTGCTGCTCCCTGTTATCTCTAGAGGGCTCTGGTCCTACTGCAGGCACAATAGTCCTTGTGCCTAGGGCGGCACCAGCACAAGGAAGCTGTGGTGGTGATGAGGGAAGCAGCATCCAGGAGAGTCCAGCTCTGGGGTCAGCATTACTGCAGGAGAGGCTCCTGCCATCCCTGTCAGAGGCAGCTGTGACCCCAGGGCTCACTCTCTCTCGGCAGATCATTGCTGCCCAGGAGGAAATGCTGCGCAAGGAGCGGGAGCTGGAAGAGGCGCGGAAGAAGCTGGCCATGATCCGACAGCAGCAGTACAAGTTCCTGCCCTCAGAGCTGCGAGATGAGGAGCAGAACTGAGCCTTGTGCACTCCCGCTGCTCACTGCACAGACTGCTGCCCGCCTGCCCGCTCCTATTTAAGATGACCCGCCTCAAGCTGGGCTAACTGGACTAGACCAGAGTGCCCGCACGCAAAGTGCCAGGACTAACCCAGTCGCTGCTACAAGCCAGTGCCGCACCAGCAACTCCGCTTTGCCACCCAGCCCACCCTCCTATGCGCACCCAGGGCACGGCCAGAGCGCCTGGAGGGACCCAGCTGGGGTGGGAGCCAGGGCTGCACAGGCTTAGGGCTCATCCGCCAGCCCCAGGGCATGGGGCAGGAGAGCTCTCTATATTGATGGGGATTTTTCTGTGTGCCTTCGTTGTTCCCACTCGTGCTCCTTTCTTCTCTCTCCTCCATGCAGGATGGGGAGAGGCAGGCAGCTTGCCCTCTCCTGTGTGATGGGGTGCAGGGAGCAGCATGGTCCCTTGCTGAGCTCTTGCACAGAGCTGCCTTTCATCTCCAATGCCTTATTGCTAACTGAATCTTCCTCCTCCTCCTCCTCTTCCCCACAGCTTCCCTGGGAGGCAGTGAGCCCCCTCCATGATAATCTTGTTCAGCCTGGGGCCCTCTGGGGATCACCAGGGCTGGAAGCCACAGTGTCTCTGCTCAGGATAGGGCAGATGCTATGGGTTCACCCTCAGAGCTGCTCTTTGCCTTCCCATGGGCTTTCCCCCACCCATGGCCCCAGCCAGCTCTGCCCTCCTCCTCCTTCCCAAGTGCCTGTATTGTTTTCCAAGATTTTCAGTATTCTTCTAACTTTTCTGTCTGTCTGGTATTGAGCCTGCAGCCTTCAAAGTTCATGTATTCCTACATCCCCCAGCTCGTGCCTTGCCCACTACTACCCAGCTGTCAGTGGAGTCCCACAGCCTAGCATCCCACCGCTCCTCAGCTTCGGGACTCCCATCCCTCCCTCTTTGCACTTGCTGAGGCTTCTTCACTATTTTGATACTTTAAGCATGCCATATTAAACATTGAAGGAAACCAGCTCCCCCCAAGGCTCAGGGGTGGGATGGGGATACTGATGTCTCCTTGGAAAGACACGTTTGTCAATTAAAATCTGGTTTTCCTGTTTTCTTGTTGCCTGGCTTTCCATGGAACCCCCCGAGGAGAAAGGGAGGGCTCCTGGGCAGGGGGGTCATGGGTGCCAGCCCTCCTGGCAGAGGCTGGGGGCAGGGTAGCACGGGTGCTTATACAGCATGGAAAATATTTGAGGCATGTCTAGTCCCAAGCACCCAGCAGGCCTGACCCCTGCTGCCGGCCATGTGCTGGCCCTTGCAGGTGCTGCAGGGGGGCCACCATCAAGAGAGGGGGGCTCTAGGGATATTGTTGCTGGTGGAGCTAGGATTCAGGAAGGGCAGGGAGGAGTTGGGGGAGCAGTGTGCAGCTGCACTCCTGGTGCCATTCCTGCTGCTAGCTGAAAATACCACTGGGTAGGGTGCTACAGGGGTGCAGGTGGGGGACTTGTGGTCACTGTTGGGGAAGTGGCAAGTCTTCATATGCTGTGGGTCTGGGAATGTGGCTGGAGCCCTCTCGGCTGCCGGCACTTAGCTCACACCCCAAAATAGCCCCCCAGGGCTGACCTGTGTGAGCAGCAGCTGCCGTGTGTTTCCACCTGTCCCACCCCATCATTCAGCAGGGGTCTGGGGGACCTGAGCAGTGGCAGGGCAGGCAGAGATGCTGTGAGGTGGACTGGGGACGCGGGTGAGATGGCAAGTGTCTGCTGCCTTCAGGATCTCTCTCCATCAGTGTGAGCTACAAGCACCACAAATGGTGAGGGCAGCATCTCACAGCATCCTGGCCAGTGACCTCTGTCCCCTTGCAAGCACATTTCTGGGGATACAAAGGGGCTTTCCCCTTTGGGACACTCACCCCTGGCTACTGTCCAGGGTGGATTTGTGGCTCTCGCAGGCATCCCAGTCCTCCCAGCTGTCCCCTGACAATCTGCGCTGGCTTGATCCAGCACCAGGCTCTCACCCAGGTACCAGCCAGGCATGAGGTCCCTCTGAGCAGCCAGCAAGGACAGTGAGCAGACACGGTGTGTAAGTGGCCCCAGCCTCACCCCACCATCACGGAGCCAAGGGGGATCCAGCACCCCCAGCACAGGGCTCCCAGCATATCCAGTGCCATGTCCTCTGGGCTCAGGTATAGGTGGCGGATGGTGACATCAACACCAGGGGAGGGACATGAGCCATGATTTGCCAGAGCAAGGGTTTCTTTTGGCAGGCAGGTTTGGGTGAGCGCACATGGAGTCTTGAAGTTGGGATGTGAAAAATCTTGAGACAGCAGCACCTTTGCAGGAACCCAAATCTGGCAACGTTGAAAGTGGGCATGGAAGCTGCAGCCCAGCTTCTGGGAGGAGCCTAGGGATGGGGCAAGAGGCTGCAGCTTGGGTTGCACCCTTGTGGCATTACGGAACAGAAGTTCCTGTTAGATGGCAGGACAAGTCCTTCCCTTGGAGTGTGACAGACCCTACAGCAGGGCATGGAGCAGGATACCCATCCTTAGAGACCTTAGCCTGGAGTGGGACTGGCCATGAGGCAGCAGTGGGAGAGATGTGCCTACACATCCCTCTGCACCGTCTTGCCCCAGAGGTCTCTTCAGAGGATGGCCTTGAGGACAGACAGACCTTGTGTAGCTCCAGCTGGGCTAACTGAATGTGGCTGTGATGCCTGGAGAAAAGGGGAGTGGGCAGCAATGAAAAACTGCATCCTCTGTGGGAGGGTAATCTGAGGGCTGAAGCCCTACCTGGTTCCAGGACAGCTAACTGCCTGGCTGCTCACACCATACATGTCATCATCTTTGCCCCATGTACTGAGCCCATGAAGTTCCTCCCAAGCTGAGACATCTTGCAGAAAACCATCCATCTTTGCCCAGGAAAGATGAGAGATGGATCTTAATCCTCTGAGAAGTTGCGTGCTGGCAATTACTGACTCTCCTTGTCCAAATATGTGCCTAATTCATCAGTATTAATAGCTGCTCTCCGGAGTCCAGCAGCAGCTCTTCTGCTGCTTTCCACACGGTGCCAGCAGCCTCTCAGTCCTTGGCTGCTCCTGTCCCCTCCTATGTCCACCACAACTCCGGTCTGAGGGCTCGTAGAAAGCCACTTTCTTCAGCTCTCAAAATCTTTTTGCTCCTCTCTGTTTGGAGCACCAGTGCAAAAAAAAATTGTGGCAGGCAAGAGTTGGATACAGCCACAGAGCGATGGCCTTGGGCAGCTTCCACACTCCTCCTGTCCCTGTCCAATCCCAGCCTCCCATGTGCTGCACAGCTCCTGTGGCCCCTCCACCGATTCCTTCTAGCCTCCCCAGCCCAGAGCCCACCCTGCAGCTGGGAATGTGCCAGAAGCATTTACGAGCATTATTAAAGTGTGGGTTATTTTTGGAGGAGTTGGGATCTGAAGGGTTTGCATGTTATTGCCCATGGAATACAATTTATTTAGAGCAGGAAGATGAAACAGGACAATGGGCTGCCCACATGTCCTGTGTCATACTGAAATGCCATCCTATGAGCTGTGCACATGCCAGGTGTCCTAGTGAGCACTGGGGATGGTGGAACTAGAGTGCAAAGCAGTGGGAAGTTGCATGCCAAGGATCCTGCATGGAGCTGGGGCCTTTCTGCCCTACTGTGATGCAGGAGCTGTGATGCAATGTCCCTAAGTGCAATCACAACCTGTGAGTGTCCTCAACTGTAGTCAAAGCCCGCTGGGGATCTTTGAGTGCAATTACAGCCTGAGAGTATCCCCAAAATTTCAGTGCCAGCCCATGGCACTGTCCCCAAGTACTCTGCCAGCTCCTGAGGTGCCTCCAAGCCAGTCCCAGCAAGCAGGGTCCCTCAGGCCCCAGGGTGCATTGACAGGGTGTAGAGTGCAGGGTGGAGCCAGCCATGTGATGTTCTCTAGTGTAGGGACATCTCTGGCTGAAGCCAGAGGCAGATCTCAAGCCCTAGGGATGGATGTCTGGTGGTTTCCCTGGGTCGCAGTAACAGCACACTGCCAGTGCATACAGTCCACAAGCACAGGGCAAGACACGGCATGTTCCCCACACTGCTGAGAGGCCACAGGGTGTCCCCCACAACGCAGCACCACTGGGAAAGTGCCACCAGAAATGCCCCTACTGCAGTGCTCCAGGGTGTCCAGCCGGGGTGTCCAGAGCACAGTGCCACTGGATTGTCCCTAGTACAATACCCTAGGATGTCCCTCTCAGAGTGCCCCAGAGCGTCTTTCACCCAGAGGCACCGGGGTACCACTAGAGCATTGTCTCAGGATGTTCCTCACCCAGTGCCACGGGGGTACCCCAAATGCACAGGCGTCCCTCACCTGCTGCCCCCACCAGTGTCCGGCACTGGGGTTGCGGCTGTGCCCGCCGAGGGTGTCGCCCCCCCGTCCGTCTCGGTGCGGTGGCCAGTGGCGAGCCTGCCCCTAAAAGGTGCTGGCAGGCGGCGGGGGAGGTGCCGGGGCGGTCCCCGCCTGACGCGGCCCCTCCTCGGCTCTTAGGCGGCGCAGCGGGGCTGGGGGCACAGTGCCGGTGCTCCTGCCGCCCCCGGTGCTCCGCTACCCGTCGCCGCCTCCGCCGCCGCCCAGCGCACCGCCGCCACCTCACTACCACCATGGAAGCCATCAAGAAGAAGATGCAGATGCTGAAACTGGACAAGGAGAATGCCATTGATCGCGCCGAGCAAGCGGAGGCCGACAAGAAGCAGGCAGAGGACCGCTGCAAGCAGGTGGGTGTCCCACAGACTTCCCTTGTGTTTCCTAGGGACCTCTGCCTTAAGGGTCGTGAGTCCTGGGGACCTCGTCCCACTGGGTGTCCAGCCTGGGACTGCTGAGTGGCCTCCCCACACTTGGTGTCCAAACTGTGGAGCCCTGCCCCAAGGACCTTTTCCTGCTGGGTATCCAGCTTGCAGATACCAGCTTTAGGGGTGCACAGCCCTTAAGACTTCACCCCACTGGTTCTCCATCTCCAGGGACCTCACACCAGTGGGTGCCTGTATGTGGGGACCTCATTCCACTGTGTGCCCAACCCTGGGCACCTTACCCAGCTGGTACCAGCGGTCCAGCCTGTCACTCCTGATCACTCACATCGGTCCCTCCAAACATGCCTTATCTTGGTGGGACATTCCAGTGCCACCTCCCTATCCTTCTGTGAGGGAGACCTCAGGACAGCCACCTCCCACCTTAGCCACACAAAGATGGAGACTTTCTTGATGACCTCTATAACTGTGTCCCCAAGTTGGGGCCTCTCTGGTTCTCTACATTCGGATGGAGCCGACCACCCCCTTACAGCCACTGGGCTCAGGTATGCTGGGGGCTGCTCTGATACTGGGAACCAAGGGCTCCCTGAGGACTTGCAGACCTAAATTTGACAGACGGAACACGCCAGTGTGCTCCTGTTGTGCCCCAGCCTGGGTGTCCCCAGAAGGAGGATGTCTGTCTCTCTCCAGCCTTGCCATCCCCCTTGACCCCTGCTCTCTGTCCCTTCCCCAGCTGGAGGAGGAACAGCAGAGCCTGCAGAAGAAGCTGAAGGGCACGGAGGATGAGGTGGAGAAGTACTCCGAGTCCGTCAAGGAGGCCCAGGAGAAGCTGGAGCAGGCAGAGAAGAAAGCTACAGATGTACGTAGGCACGCTAGCAACTCCTCCCCTGTGCGGGCACTGAACCTCGGGGGGGGGAGGGGGGGAGGGTGAAGGAAGAGGGTAGCCTTATATGGCAAGCGTCCGTGGGGAAGACTCTGAGGATCCCATTCCTGCAATGCTGACACTGAACTGGACTGAGATGCAGGGCTGGGGCTGGACAGATCCTAATTGGGTTGTGGGGGCCAGGCCACCTGCAGCTGGCACTGCTCAAGTCACTGGTCCCACCAGGAGCTTTGTGGGCAGGTGCCTGCCTAGCTCCCCAAAGCTAACCGGGATGACAGTCCCAAGCTGTGTCACTAGTCCTCAGGAATGCACCTCCGTAATTCTTGTAAGAAAAATTCTGTGACAGGAGAGCAAAAAAGAGCACAGAAGTGGAAAAAGTTCTTGCCTATGGCCAGCTGCCAAGTGCGGGCTGCAAGGAAGGATGCTTGAGGTGCATGGTGGGGACTTGGTCATTTTGGAGTCCAATGTGCCACCCTGTACCCTAGGAAGGACAAGGCCAGGAAGAGTTTTATTTAGTGCCATGACTGATGTTTCTCCTGGGAAATTGATCTTGTTGGAAAGATGTTAGGAAGGTGTTGAAATTGGCTTGCGCCCGTCCAGGATGAAGGGTAGAACAGCTGTGTGTGGCTACTGATCCACTTGGGAACAGGGTATAACCACCTGTGGTGTCACACAGGGTATTTGACACCCTATAAATAAATCCTCCTTTTGATAGCCAGTCTTTCTTTGATGAAAACCAACCCTGGAAACTGGAGGAGAAGCTAAAGAGGAGCTGGCTGGAGCATTGCCAGCAGGGCATGGCCAGGCTTTTTAGGATTGAGAACAAAAAATTCAATCCCATCTGGTTTATAGAGCTAAATGGGGGAGATGTGTCAAATCTCTGAGGCAGCTGCCAAAGACAGAGGTGAGCAGACAAGGACAAGCAGCAGTAGTACACAAAGTGCCTGGCATGGCCTGGAGCCCCCAGAGAGTGACCAGAGGCCTCCCCAGCTTTGTTTATGGACCCTGCAGATCTGCCCTGATATAGTTTCATACTAAAACAAGTAGCTGAAACATTGAAAATCCACTGGAAGACAGCATGCTGAGCAGGGCAGAGTATCCACTGTGTGTAGGGAGGTTCACGTTGGTCTGACAGGATTCGTGCTGGTGTGGGACAAGGCAAACCCAGTGTAGGATTTGGCTGTGGATGGGATGTCCCTAGTGTGAGTCTCAAAGGAAGGGACAAATGGTGGCACTGGGCAGACATCGGCCATGGGTGAAGAGTGGTTTTATCCTGGCAACAGACTGTGCAATGACATCCTGGGCAGGGAGGGTGTGTTGCCCCACTCTTTGTCAACAGCAACAGGGTAAGTCTGCAGGCTTCAGCATGGAGAGCTTCATCCCAGCAGATCCAGGGGATGGGAGCCACCCAGCTCCTCCAGAGAAGGGCTGGAAACGGAAGGATGGTAATGGAACAGCATCAAAGAGGCTAGGGTGAGAAGCCCATCATCAGCACAGCCACCCCAAGTCCGTGATGAAGCCTGGACAGGCTGCACTGTGTGCAAGAGTCTGGAAGTGACCAGGTCCATGTGCCAGGGACCTGAATGTGCTGACAGCACTAAGTGCCAGGGAGGGTGACACCTCCTTCTCAGGGTGAGGAACAGCATAGCTCCCGACTCTAGGTGATGGAAGTGCAGAGTAGAACCCAGAGCCTCCCTGCCCCCCCTCCTTGGGGACCTTTATGCCCCACTTGGTTGCAAGGACAGTGTGTACCTGTGAACATGGAGTATCCCCATCCCTTGGCCAGGTCAGGGCCCACCACAGCAATCCAGGCAGGCTCCTTGCTTTTGGAAAAGACATCAACAAATGCCTTAAAAGAATAAATCTCCTCCTGCTCTGGCACTGCCCTACCTCTAGCACTGGAAGACTGCACTAAAGGGTGCAAAGTGACTCCCTGGGCATTTGGAGGGGAGTCAGATGGTGACAGAGATCAGGGAGCACCTGACCCATGACTGGCAGCTCCACATTGCTGGTGGCACCTTCCCAGCAGCTACATGAGGCCACCATGGCCCACCACCTCTTGTCCCCAGGAGGGAGAGCCTGTAGTGCCCAGGGTAGGATGTGGGCAGGAGCTGCTGGGCACAGGACAGTGGGTTTAGGCAGAGGAGCAACCTTCAGTCCCTGTGTTCCCAACCAGTGGTCTCTCCCCAGCCACCCCAGCAGGGCCCAGAGAAACTCCGCCGTTCCCAGTTCATGATCCCAAAAACTTCACCCAAGATCCCGCCCTGGTTGTTCTCCCCGACCAAGACTTTGCTCTTATTTGGTTATTCCCCGAGCCAGTGGGAGGGAACAGGGCTCTGCTGGGCAGTGACTGCATCCCTGGGTGGGGCCAGAGCAGGAGGCACCCAGCCTAGCTGCTGAGGGACCAGGGTGGGTTCCTCCCAACCTGCCCCCCAACCTGCCCCTTGCCTGCTGGCAGCCATCTCACCCTTGCCCCATTGCTGTTGAGGACCGTCGTTTCTGCTCTGGGTCCTGTGCTCTGGCTTGGGAGCACTCTTGGCACCCAGGCATTGGTGTGGGAGCGAGACTGGCTGGCCAGGACTGAGGCCAAGCCCGAGGCTATGTGCTCCGCGGGGACCCACAGCCATGGGTCTTCCACTGCCATGTGACAAGGGACACAGGGCTGCAGGACACTGCCGACAGTGGCTGGGTGCCTTGCAGGACGTCTGGCCCTTAATCTAACAGCAGCCAGCAGGGTCAGTTCAGGAACTGGCATCTCTGGAGGCCAGTGTGAATTGCAACTGAGGCTGCCCAGGAGCTGTCAGAGCTCCTTAAGGGAGGATTGAGTGCCATCAGCGCTGGCTTCTCCTGATGCATCAAGTCATGTGCCCCACAGAGCCAGGAGTTGAGGGACTGGCATCCCCCATAAGGCAGAGCCCCATTGGCAGCTGAGGGTACAGGATGTCTCATGGGACCTGTGGATTTCTGTGGAGCTGCTGGCCAGTTCCTCACATGGGGAAGCAGATGCTGAGGAGGATGGCCACTGGGGAGCAGGCTGTGCCCTGGGGCACCAGCCTCAGCTACCCTGGGAGGATGCCCAAGAGTGGGCTATGCCCCATCTGCTCCATGCCAGTCATTGATTAACTCATGATCCTTCTGAGGAAAAAGTCCATGAACCCCCTCAGCTCTGCAGCAGGGAATGTAGGGGCAGGGCTTGGGAAGCATCCATGGGTATGCCACTCCTGTGTCCGTGGAGGCTCACAAGGGCCAGGCTATGGCACTCCCAGACACCCTGGGCTCATTTTCCCCCGGGGAGGTAGACTCCCTGGGCTCCTCTCATCAGTCTGGGGGATTTCGATGGGGCTGTGCACTCTTGCCTAGAGGGCATCATGTATCCTACCCAGGGAGGGTACTATGTGCCCTTCCTTGGTGAGGGCAGTGTCCCCTACCCTGGGGTGGCAATGTGTGCCCTATCGGGGGCTACCATGTGCCCTCCCAATGGGATTGTGCATCTGCCGGGGGTGGGGGGGCACACACCATGCACCCTTCCCGCGGTGGGGCGACAGCATACCCTGCCCAGAAGCCACGGAGCATCTTGCCTTGTGTGCGGGTAGGGACGGTGACCTCCTGCCTGGCTATGTCCTGCTTGGGTTAAGGGGTGCCGCGTACCTCTCCCAATGTAGGGATTGTACTCGGCATCGTGCAACCCGCCCAGCGGGGTCAGCGTCCTCTGCCCGCCAGAGCGGCGGCCCAGGTCACTCGATGGCAACAGGAGGAGGGGGAAAAAGAGGAGGAGGAGGAGCAGGAAGGGATGGATGCAGGGCGGGCGGCGGGAGCGGCCGCTGCCTGTGCGCTTCCTGCCCGAGACGGGCGGATCCCACAAAGGGCTCTGGCAGTGCAGCCTTCCCGCTGGCAGCCCTCCGCCATGGTCAGCATCAGCAAAACTGAGGCCGTCAAGAAGAAGATCCAGGGCCTGCAGCAGGTGGCCGACGCGGCGGA
>VWZO01006907.1:0-14961 GCA_013396975.1 Bucco capensis | reverse complement strand
CGATGCCGAGCGGCAGGCCCGGGAGCGGGTAAGGGCTGCCGGGGCGGTGGGTTTGGGGTGCCCCGGCGGCTCGCTGGGATGCCCCACCGACTTTGGCCCCGCCGCCGGCATCCTTGCCCGTGGGCTGGCCTCCGCAACTGTCACTCCGCCCCGGCCTCGATAGCCGGGCTGCTGCCCCTGGGGACGAGCGCCGGGAGGTCACAGGGGAAGCTGCCATCCAGGTGCCGCAGCTGGTGGGGAAGAGGGGGAGCTTCGGGCAGCCACCTTGCCTTCCGGGCTGCCTCCTCTAGCCGCTTCCTCCATGGGTCTTGCGAGGGATGCTCCGTGTGGCTAGGCTCCCCAGGGTTTCCCCGGCCGGCAGGGCACCGGAGAGCAGTCAGCAGCTAGCTCTGCGTTGGCTTTGGTTGAGGTCGGACGGATCCTGGTAAAGGATCCTCTCCCTCGGACGCCAGCGGCATGCACAAGCAAAAATCCCCACTCCCAGGCTCTTGTTTGATTTCCAGCGGGGTCTGCTGTCTAAGCCACAGCAGGTGCCCAGAGAGGGTTGCCACAGAGTCTCCAGTGTATCTTTGTGGGAACAAGCCACCTCTTCTCACTGCCACAGGCCAGAATTTTCACTCTGGCTGTAGGATGACATATCCAAGCTGCAGTTTGTTCCTAGTTTGGCTTTTTTATTGTTGTTGGGACCTTTGTGGGTTTTTTTCATTCTTTTTCCTATGCCCGCTGCTTTAACATCCTCACCATATCAGGAGTGGCAGAGCTGGGTGCGGTACCTGGGTTGTTGTCACTTGGGCTGCATGTGGAGGAAATGGCCCCTTCCTGCAGCCACAGATCGGGTTCCCCAGTCACTGGTAGCTCTCATATTCCCAGGTGTCCATTCGGGCAGCTCTGACCCACTTCAGGAGTGATTCCTTGTGAAAAAAGCTTCTGATGAGGTTAGGCAGTTGCTGCACCCAGAGCATTGCCCTATGCGGGGCTGGCCACCCTCTTGGAACGTTGTGGGGCTGCTCCGCTTGGAGAGGTGCTGGCTGCACCCATCCCCACTCTGCCAGCTTGCCACTGGGGACCACAGGTGCTCAGTGGGGCCACACAGGGTGACAGCCTTTGCTGCTCCCACAGTCCCCCTGCTTGTCCAGTGTTTCGCAGGGCATTCCTGGCGCTGAAGAACCAGGCTGTACAGGGCCAAGCACTGAAGCCAGCCAGGCCTGCTCCAGCCTGTGAATAAGCAGGAGACATTATCCCCTGGGTTGGTGCATGCATTCTTGTGTCTTGGTGTATGGGGCTGCTCCACACGGTGAGGTCTTATTGCCACCCATTCCTCTCCACCCAAGTTTTCTCTTCCCTGCAGCCCCCCACAGTGTGGAGCAGGGTCAGGAGCTGCTGAGGCAGGCAGAGGCGATGGAGCAGAACTCCTTTACTAAATGGAAAGAGTACAAGGACAGACATTGAGGGGCTGGAAAGGTGCCAGTGCCCCTGCTCCTGGCCTGCCCCAGCTCCCAGCCCCATGCACAGGGAGCTTGGCTGGGGGTGGGGGGTACCCCCAGGAGACGCTCACAGCTCACTCCACGGCCTCCATAAACAGGAAATCCACAAGCGGCTGTGATCTCCTTTTTGGGAGCAAAGCCGGACAGGGCATTCCTCCCCCTTTACTCACTGCTCTGCAAACCCCAAATACCATCCCTGCGACAGCACGGCTGCTACGGCCACCCTACCCTGGTAAACACACCTTGTTCTTCTCGAGGGCGGGAGCAGAGGTGTGAGGATGTGATGCATCAGGCTGAGGGATGCATGGCTGGGAGGAGCCAATGTCAAACAGGGCACTAGGGATGGAGAAAACCCCATGGTCCCTGTAGAAAGGCAAGGGGATGCATGCTCAGGCATCCCGTTCCTGTGAGTACTGGCTAGTTGCACAGTACCAAGGCGCGTTCTGGATAGTGAATGTAGAAATAACTATTTAAATGCTTTTTAAAATACATATACTTATATATGAGACATGAAGTAATCAAAGGTTTTCTACTACCCCAGGCTGAGGCTGAAGTGGCTTCTCTGAATCGCCGTATCCAGTTGGTAGAGGAGGAGCTAGACCGAGCCCAGGAGCGCTTGGCCACCGCCCTGCAGAAGCTGGAGGAGGCTGAGAAGGCAGCTGATGAGAGCGAGAGGTATGGTGGAAAGGGAGAGTGAGAGTAGCATCAGGTCACCATTGATTGCAGGCAGTTGCCTTAGTTTTGCAGTGAGGTTCCTCTGAAGTGACCTTATGGAGTTTGTGTTGATTTCCGTGCAGACTGAAGGGAGAGAGCAACACCAGAATGCAGATAAGTCCCTCCAATACAGACATTCATAAAAAGGCTTTGAAATTTCCAGGGCATGCTTAAAATCCTGGAAAACTTCATTTGGTTGTTATAAAAATATCAGGCTGTAACCAAAGCTAGAGGGCGCTGGGCCAGAGAAGCCTCTCACACTCCAAGGTTAAACAACAGTCCAGGAGAAGATACCTGTGCCTGGGAACCAAGGTTTTGAGAATGAACCAGCCTCATTCAAAAAACCAATCCTGCAAAACATGTTGCTTCATCCTCTCAGCAAGCAGGTTTCCCAGATGGGAGCCATGCAAGCAAGGGCACTCAGGTTATATGGTAGTGCCTGCACATACCATAGCATTCCTCACGGTTACATGGGCTCTTCCGTACACTGGCAAAGACTAGTTTGAGCAACAGCATCTAGGTGAGAGGATTAGAGTCTGCAGAGTCCCTGCTGTGGGAGTTCATGATGGTTTGGTGACTCCCTGCTTGTGAGTGTTACCCCTTAATGAGAGAAGGCTTTGCCACAGGATGTGTAGTGGGTCAATGGCTTGATGTCCAGCTGGAGATCAGTGACAAGTGGTGTCCCTCANGGTTGGACTAGATGACCTCCAGAGGTCTCTTCCAACCCAGATGATTCTGTGTTCTACCATTTTCTAAAGGTTGCTGGACTGTCAGGTTGTGGCTGGCTCATCCTGGGCTGCACACATTTTCTCCCTAAATGAGTTCAGGACCTGCCTGGTTGAGAGGTGCAATAACCATATCTGCTCACTCTTGAGCATGGCCCTAGGGCCTGCTCTGCTACTGTAATTGTGTGCAGGAGCATCCTTGGGCTACTTCTGGTGTGTCACTACTGTGTGGGGTGGCTAGTGAGAGCCAGCATCCTGGGGCAATGTCCCATGGTGGGATTAGGGGACAGTGCGCAGGCAGGAGGTGCAGATGCTACCTTGACCCATGGCAGTAACGGCTTCTCTGGCTTGGGCTTTACTCAGAGGCATGAAGGTCATTGAAAACAGGGCCATGAAAGATGAGGAGAAGATGGAGCTCCAGGAAATGCAGCTGAAGGAAGCAAAGCACATAGCGGAGGAGGCTGACCGCAAATATGAGGAGGTACGTGCCTCTTTCCCCTAGTCCTAACCCCCTGGCAGCACCCAGGGCACCCAGGGCCACCTCATTGTAACCCTGTGACTCCACCTAGGGCAAGTGCAGGGCCAATGCCTGCCTCTTGTTTGTGTCAACAGGTTGCCCGCAAGCTGGTTGTCCTTGAGGGAGAGCTGGAGCGCTCGGAGGAGAGGGCAGAGGTGGCAGAGAGGTGAGCAGAGTTCCCAGTGGGCAGCACGTGGGGGTTCCATGTAGCCCTTGCCCCAAAGCCCTGATGGCTGTGGGGACAGGGTAATCTACATGGGAATTAGGATGTCTCTCCCTGGGAGCAGTGAAATCTGCCATCAGGGAGGACCCTGGGCTCACAGGCTGGGGGCAGGGGAATGATGGCCCATCGGCAGCACATCCTTGACCCTGTTCTCTGCTGTCCCCCCCAACCCCGGGGTGCCCCTCTGCCACCCCAGCCGAGTGAGACAGTTGGAAGAAGAGCTGCGGACCATGGACCAGACTTACAAATCCCTCATTGCCTCAGAAGAAGAGGTACTGGGGCAGGGGCGCAGGGTAACATGCAGCAGCCCATCTCTCTGTCACTGTCTCTAAAACCATGCAAGCCACCTCTCTCCTCTGTGCACTGCTGCCTCCACCACCGACCTCCCCTTGCCTCCCACTCTAGCGGGTGTAGGCTGGTCATGCTCCACCATCCCTCCATGCTTCCTCTCCTTCTTGGTGGAGCCAGCAGGAGCCCAGCCACCAGTGATGCACAGGGTGTCCATGCAAGGAAGCGCAAGGAAGCACAAGGAACAGATGAATGGTTGTGTCCTGGCAGCTCACACTTGCAGTGGCTCTGCTCCTTCTTCACCTGCACTGTTTTCTCCTCTCTCAACTTGTTTTCTCTCTTTCCTCTTTCCCTGCACCTGCTCTTCCTGCTCTCCCCTCTCTCCTGCCATCTGGCCCTGCTCCCCCTTCTGGTGGCCCCTGCTTGGAATGTAGTAAATGTGGTGACCTAGAGGAGGAGCTGAAAATTGTCACCAACAACTTGAAATCCCTGGAGGCCCAGGCTGACAAGGTAGGAGCTGGCAGGGCTGCTGGTGCTGGGCAGAGTGCATGGGGTCTCGTGGTGCTGGGGTCTTCTACTGGGGTGAAGGACAGCTGGTGGTGTCCTCTGGGACTCACGGGTGCCTGTCTCTCTCTCTGCAGTATTCCACCAAGGAGGATAAGTATGAAGAAGAAATCAAGCTTCTAGGGGAAAAACTGAAGGAGGTAACGGGTGCAGCACCAACACTCCATTAGTGCAGGCACACTTTTGCCATCCCATTTGGGTTTTGAACCTGTTATGCCTGTGTCCTCTCACTGTTTCCTGGATTGCAGCCCTGCAACATGGTGGGTGCCTGGGTCTGGGATGTGGCCACATTAACCTGCTCTGGTTTAGACTGAGCATTATTTTCCTTTACCTTTTCCATGGGAAAGCTCATGGAGAAGGGTATCGGACATACAGATGAGGCAGTCTTGGGGTGCAGTGTAGCCTGCACTCTTCCCATTGTGCCCTGCAGCTCATCTTCTCCCTGCTGTGCTCCCACAGGCTGAGACCCGGGCGGAGTTTGCAGAGAGATCTGTGGCAAAGCTGGAGAAAACCATCGATGATCTAGAAGGTAAAATGCCCCCACCAGCCCTGTTTTCCTCTTTCGTGGGAAGGATAAGGCCAGGATGAGGTGGGCAGGGGTCCTGGAAAGGGGGAGGCTGGATGCTCTGTGTTTGGTGTAGGAATACTTAGATGTTGGGGACTGGGCTCTGCCCTCAGGTGGGGAGCTGCATCCACATAGCCTGTGCCCGCACGCTCCCTCTGCTCACAGCCACTCTCTCTTTCTCTGCTGCCCGTCCCCTGCCCTGCTTAACCATCTGCCCCCCACCTGCCCTCTGCCTGCAGACGAAGTGTATGCGCAGAAGATGAAGTACAAAGCCATCAGCGAGGAGCTAGACAATGCACTTAATGACATCACCTCCCTCTGAGCCCCCTGCTGGGCACCACGAGCACTGCACCCCCCCACACACACCGCCCACTGCCTCTCCCCTTCCTAGCTCGGCTGCTTGCCTGCCTGGCCATCCTACCACCCTCCCTGCCCACTCTGTCCTCCTTTGTCCTTTCTAACCTGTGCCTGTCTGTCAGCTCCTCTGGGACAGGAGCCAGCCTGGGGTGTTCCAGCAATACCCTTCTTGTGGGGATACAAGGCACAGGTGCTATATAGGGTGTTTGTCAGGGCAAGGGAGCAGCCCCCTGGAATCCCCCCATGCTACATGGACAGTGCTTGTGCAGTTGCAGGTCTGTGCCCCACCATTGCCAAATGGGGAGCAGGGCTGTGCCCAGGAGCCCTTTGTTACAGCAACTCCCTCCTTGGCTCCCAAGCAGCAGAAGCTTCAGTGACCTTGCAGCTCTGGTGCTGGGGGACCACCTGCCCTTCACATTCTCCATGCAAAGGCTCTTGGAACTGTTTGCTAGGCGCTGGATAGGGAGGACCTGCATGGGAGAGGTATCACCTCCATTGTTGAAGCTCAGGCTTAGGGACAGAGGGTTCTGTTCAGCTGTACAGGCAGCCCTTTCACAAGCAGGCAGGCAGCCCCAACTCCCACTGCCTTGCCCCTGCCTCTCTTCTGTCCTCTGCACATTGCTCTTTAGTTTGCATTTCATGACTTTTATGTTCTGTCCCTCTGGGTTACTGAATTTGTCTCAATAAAGCTTTTTCTTTCCTTGGTTTCTCCTTTGTTTTCTTCATGCCACTTCGTCTCTCATCTCCTTCCATTCTCATGTGGGTGCTGGCAGGAAGGTGGTAGGAGCTGATCACTGTGGGACAGCTGGGATGGGTGTGACTGGGCCCCAAGCAGCTCCTGCATTGCCAAGCGGAGTGGAACAGAGCCCTTTGTGCTTTGGCCTGGGGCATGACAGCTACCACAACTTTCCTTATCTCATACCATCTTCTCCATGAATCATTGAATCAATCATAGGATCATTCAGGTTGCATAAGACCCTTGGGATCATTGAGTCCAACCATTAACCCTACTCTACAAAGTTCACCTCTGAACCATATTCATGATTCTGTTGGTCTGAAATAGCAGGTTTAGACCTGGTCTTGTTCATTCATTGTCCCACTCCCAGGCATTGTGTGCAAGCAGCAATCTCAGCCCTGGCATCTCTCCTGCATCACCTTTCCTTGATGAAGGGGCTGAGCCTACCCGTTAATACCACTCCCTAAATGGGTCTTTTGTCCTCCTCATTCCTCAGCACCCTACCCTGCACCAGAACCCAGTTCCCAAACTGATGGAACCACAGCCACATTCCTGCCCTAGGACTGTCTATCTCCTCCTGTCCATCCAGCTCATTCCCACTGCTGGCTGGGCAGCTGTGGGATTTCCAGTGAGGGCTCTGGGGAACGTTGTGTTTTTTCACTAACTTGCCTTTCTCTCTTTCTTTCCTCTGCTGCGCTGATGTCTGTTTTCTCTAGAGCGCTCCCGGCAGGAGGCCGAAAAAAACCGTGTTCTCACTAATGAGCTGCGGGTCATCCTTACCGAACTTAACAACTGAGCTGCCCAGAGCTCCTGGCCCCTGCCCAGCCTCCCTGTTCTGTTTCAGTCAGGCTGGCTTGAGGCTGGGAGCCCCTACCCATTCCCCACCAGGTCTAGGCAGGGTGCGGAGCCTTGGCTTATCCACCCCGGGGTAATCCCCCTGCTTGGGAGGGACAGGGAGCCCCACTGGAGCGGTTTGTTTTTTCTTGGGAGAGCAGTGAGGGATTTTGTGATGTCCTGGGATACCCATGCAGTGACCATTGCCAGCAGAGGGGCTGCTTTTGTGGGCTCTCCTTTGCAGGGATGCCTACCTCAGCATTAGCCTGTTGCCATACTGAAATGGCCATCTGTGTGTGTGTGCCTGTGGTTGGTGTTGTGTGCCTGGGTCTGGCTGCTCCTGGGTACACTTGGGCTGTGTGTGTGTGTGGCTGGGTGTTACTTGCATTCACAGAGAATTTGGCCAGTGCCAAAGAGGAGAACGTGGGCATCCACCAGGTCCTGGACCAGACTTTGTTGGAGCTGAACAACCTCTGAGCTGCACTGAGGAGACCCCATCCCTCTTCCCTACCACACACGTGCACCCCACTGGCATGCACAGGACGTCATCAACTGAACTGCGTCTTGGCCAAATCCACACATTCATTGAGAAAGGAAGCCCTGCAGCCTTACATTGTGGCTTGGGGGCATCTTGTCTGTACACAGCCTGAGTGGCTCTCTCCTTTCTTTGTGTCCAAATATTAAAGCAGTTTGACAAGACGGGTGGGTGCGTTTGGTCTTTGGGGATGGGCAGACATGCTAGGAGATGTGGTGGGGTTCCCCCTGCCTAGTTTGTGCAAGGAGGCTCCGCAGGACCTTGGGTTCAGGGTGGGCATGGTTGGCATGAGGATGTCTTCTGCAGCCATGGTGGGCTGGAAATAACTCTGATGATTTGGGTTGTGTTTCCTTATCCCCATCACTTCCCTGGGATGCACCGGAAATCTGTACATCTTGAAGGTCAGTCCAGACTCACCATCTGTCTAGCACTGGCATGTCCTCTTCCACAGCCAGCATGCTACCTGTCTGGCACTTGGGGAATCCACAAGGTCCTTTACCTTTCCAAGGATTTTGCTTTGTGGTTTGTATTCAAGATACCATTTGAGGATGCATACAAGCCTGCTACCATGCATGCAGTCATTAGTTATCAGAGTCTTCTCCAGGTCTAGGGTTAGCCGCTTACCCTGGGTACTAGTCGAATTTTCTATTGCCAGTTGCTGAATGCCAGCCTGAGGGACAGCCGTATGCTGAAGCAAATACCGTAGGCAACCACTTGACAAAGCATTCAGGACGCTTCCTCTTGGCTTGTATTTTCTCCAACACAAAGAGAAAAGCAGCAGGATATGTCTCAGTCACCAAAATGAGATGGATTTCCTGGGGATGTCTAAAGTCCTCTGCTTTGGGCCCCTCTATAACATGCACCAAGCCGTGCATGCTACACGGTGGATATCCATCTAAAAAAGCACAGCCTCATGGTGCCAGGAAACACGATTCTTTCTGACCCCCTGTTGAGCTAGGCCACTGCCTCAGCGAGTGGCTGGCAGGGATAGCTTTCGTTATCTGCTTTCCTTTAATTGCTGTGCCACTCAGCTCAGGAAAAGAGGATAGTGAGATTGCACCTCTTTCCTCCCCAGGTGCTGCCGCTTTCCAGCCCTCCCCCTGGCCCAGCATCTCTGGTTTGTAGTTCCAAGACTTCCTTCAGCGAAAAGGGTTCTCTTTGCATGGCATGCTCATTTTCTGGTTTTCCTCCCGGAGTGCGAGACCTGCCATATAGCAGCAGCCTGCTGCCCGCAGGGCTGGAGGGAAGGGCAGTGCTCGGCTGTCCTGGTCTGCCGAGGTAGCCCTGCACAACGGCTGGAGCTCCTCCTTGGGTCCGCCTTGCTTTTCTGCAGCACATCAGCGGAGCCATTCCGTTGTTTGATCGAAGCACCTTCCAGGTAGGGGCTTGTCTGGCTGTGAAAGGAAGAGAGTAAATTCACCTCTTCTCTAGGAGCCTGCACCCTGCACTGCAAACAAGCCTGCCCTGTCCTCCTATCAGGGTTCGTCCCCAGGGCCCAGCCTCCAGGTGCCCTTCCCCGTTCTGCTAGGACAAAGAGCCCTTTCACACGCAGTGTTTTTCCCTATTAGCTGCTGCTGCCTCCTGCTTTGGATCAGTCCATTTAACTTAACTGTTTGCATCCTGCTGCAAGGGCATTATTTTTCCTGTGATAGGTGAACTATATGCAATTTGCTCATCAAACAAGTAAGTTGTAAAATATTCCTGTAGACTTATTTTTTTATTGCTATAGACTTATTTTTGTAGAACCTCCCTATCTGCCTTCTGTAAAACCTCTCTATCTGCTAGGCTGGTAAAATGAGACAATAGCCTGTTATGCATGGTTTGTGGAAAGAAAAGGTTACTGTAATTGCTTAAAAGCTTGCTTTGTTAAGCAAAAGACTTGTTTTGATTGTTAAGAGAATAGCCTGTTGTAGTTTCAAGATTGGTACTCTATTGATAGTCATGTTTCAAGGTTGCTTCACTAAAAATCGCTTTGTTGTTAGGATGCTAGTGTTGTAACTTTTGGTAGAATGTTATATTGATATAATGTTATACTTTGAGAATATTGCTGCTCAGCAAGACCGCGGGAATACGGAGGAGAGTTGAGAGGAATCAAAACTGTGGGAACACAGAAGAAGAAGAAGCGAAACCACAAATAGTGTAAAAGCCAGGGGTTAGTGATAGCAATTTGCGAACTGTTAACTCGCGGCGCGGCGGGCTGCTTTGCTAATTTGCCTTCTCAGTAAAATCATAAAACTTGATTTCAGTCTCTTTGACTATAACATTTCCTCTGGACTTTGGCAGTGAAATACTGGCTGCTGTTCCCAGGTGATGATCTGCCCCAAGGACATGAGCCTATATTCTGTGCTTCAGCAAATCTTTGCATTTTTTCCACCCTCCTACTCAGTTTCTTAACCACCACGACCCTGAAGAAAGACACAGGCTGGGGGAAGCTTTGGGAGGCCAGGACATTGTGGAGCTGCTGGCAAGGGAACTCCACCTAGAGTCACATCTCCCTACATGGATCACTCAGACACATGCTGAGGGTCGAAGTGCCTGTGTCCTTCTCCATTCCTCCTCCTGCACCTCTCTTGAATTTCAACCTTTGGATTTGTTTATCTTAGGCTCACAGACTGAAAATCTCCTTGAAGAGTTTTAAGCCCTGGCATGGGCTGCCACACAATTGATAAACCACCACATTAACCTCTGGCAGCCTTTCACCTCTGCTCACTTCTCCAGTTTTCTCATTGCTCTGGTGCCTCATGTTGTCTCCAAGTCCTTCTCATTCCATATCCCTGAACTATACACTGGAGGGGAAGGAAGACACAAAGAGCATCAAGGAGCCATTTTTATGAGATATGTTTTGTTGTGCAGAGCTAGACACAGACCACCATCACCCTCAGTGTCTCCCTGCATTTACTGAGGAATTTGTGTGAGTGTGGTGAGCAGAAAATGGATAATTATCTGAGTCCTCACAAAAAGAGTGAGACCATCCAAATAATGAACATCTGTCTGTAGGAGAGAATGGACCAAAACATCATTAGACTAGTAGAAGCAGCTCTAGGTAGGCCAGGTCAGTGCCAGACAGAATGAAAAATTACTATGTTGGTGCAAATGGAGTTTTATAACTTTTTAGGCATGTGTGAAAAGTTCCTGCCTTAGTGCAAAATAACGTCTTAGGTATATGTGAAAAGTTACTGTTTTGGTGCAAATACAGTTATGTAACTTTTTTGGTTTGTGTAAAGAGATAATTGTTTTTGTCAAGGCAGAACTTGCGAGTCTGTACTTCCCAAGCATCCCCAGATAAAGGAGATAGGGAGAGGAACCTTCTGCAGCCTGGTGTTAGGGATAAAAGAAGGGGCTGCAATCCCCAGCAACTTAATAGAGACCCTGTATCAACTATGCCAAAGGACTTTCTCCCTTTATTCAAATAAAGCTAATTGGGAACCTCAATTTGCCTCTTGGGACTGATTAATTAATCATTTTCAAGACTTTTTTCTTTACAGTTTTGGGGTCTCATCCAGGATCTATCCATCTCCTTCAGCTCAGCAGGGATCAGGGTTAATTGAAGGTTACCCCCAGCAATGGTTATGGTGGTCAGTTCTTCTGGGAACCAGCCACGCTGGCAGATCGTTCAGGTATCCAGGACAAGTCCTGGAGTCAGATGGGGGCAACGGACTTGTGGGACAAGTGCAAAGAAAAGATTGAGGTGATCTACAGGGGGGATCGAGATGCTCCATGAATCTCACGGGTGAGCTCTAATGGGTGCTGGGGGAAGTAAACAGGGAAGGGTGCCCAGGATGGGCAATCCAAAGAGGGGCCTTAGAAGAAGGGTGCTGACTCTTTGCTTCCCCCAAACAGTCCCTTGGGTATAAGGTTAAGGTTAAAATTCTGGGACTATGGTATTCACCCACCAGAACAGGTGACTAAGGAGGTGATGATTAAATATTGTTGCTTTACTTGGCCAGATTATTTATCATTGCAAGGTTTAAGGTTGTCATAATTTGGAACTCATGATGCACATCTTATTTAGGCACTGTGTTTACATCTTGGTAGTACTGAAAAAGAAGTTCTTAAGCAAAAATATGGGCAAATGTGTGTAAAACAGGTACTTTCTGAAAAATTCTTTCCAGTAAATACAGGGAAAGAAAAAGAGAAGAGAAAAAGGGAAGGAGGAGCGCAAAAATGAGAAATGTTGCAAATACTGCTACTGCCAGCTCAGCCAGATCAGAGGCAGATGGTAAATGGAGAACAGCAGCCAGGTCAAAGGCAAGCAGCAAACAGAACAAGGTAGTCGGGTTAGGAGCTGGGGGATGAGGGCTCCACAGTTGCAGTATATCAAATGCCTTTAAGATAAGTTCTTCTGGGAGGACAGTGGGGTGGACTTTGGCTTGTTATTGTTCCTCTCGTTGCACAATATTTAAAGGGGCTCAGGGAGGAGCTACCACCCTATCTGGAAGATCCTAGTAGGGTGGGGGAAAAGATAGATGAGTACCTTGGCAAAGCAAATTGTGATATATACTAAGCTATTTAAAAATTTTGCTTTCGCAGGGACAGGAAGTGTTCCTTTAGATTGTGAGCCATGAAAGACAGGGTGCCGAATTCCAGGGGTTTCTTTAGAAGGAAAACACTCATGGTAGGTTTTTTTTGTAGTTTTACTGTCCTTTTGTATTTTATTACCCATGTGTTTCGAGAGTGATTGATAATGCAGTAAAGCAGGTTTTGGTCAGGTGGGAAATCTCAGGGGTTGAATTTAGCCAGAGAGATAACCAAGTTTTCATGTCCTTGAAGCCTTGAATGTTACAAAAAGACGATTCATTAAATGAAGCAGGTGTTACTGAGGNAACCTGGGAGTGAACACATCCCCCCCCTCTGCGGGGGTGAAAAATTCAGGACAAAGAGAACCACTAACCTCATCCTTCAGCGACCCCCCACTATGACCACCTGTAACTACAGTGCATGCCAAATGTTGATTATCTATGCTAATGATCTTCTCCTCCTTTTTCGTTAATTATACTGAATGTGCAACAGACTGAGGGTATAAAAATGCCTGAGGCTGTCTTATGGGTGCCTGAGACTGTCTTATTCGATCACGGTCGAACGCCCAGCACTGTAATAAAGCTTTTACTCCATTGACTTTGTCCCCCCTATAAATTTATTCCAGTGGGCTTGTTTCTCACAATTTGGGAGCTCGTCCGGGATACTCAGAACCTCACTGCCGTGGAGTGGGAGGTTTCTGGAACAGAAGGCGCGCCCCGCTACTTTTAGCGGTCCCTTTGGTTCCCTCCAGCACCATCGGAGGCTGTCGGTGGCTCGGCAGGGGACTCATGGACTAAAAGATGGGGCTTCCTGGAGAATACCGTGGCAGCCAATAAACTTCGTACACGAAACCCGGGTAAGAAAAGGGACTGTTAAGTACTGCTCGGGTGGCTGGGATAGGGGGATGAGTGAACGGTGAATGAATGAGACGCAGACGCAGTCTGCAAAGTGAGTGAGGAGCCCTTGTATATGCGGTTCCATCTTTTCGTGAGAAAAGCGGGCGGTGAAAGGGCGAAGCAAACGTGAAGGGCTGACTGGTCCCCCGGGATGCTATGGGACAAGGGGCAGGTAAGCCAAGTCCTAGGAAAAGAGGGAGCAAACAGATTCCGCCTGACATACCCCAAGACAGTCCTTTGGGGATAATGTTGCAGAATTGGGGGCGCAAGAAAGCACCGGGGAACAGAAGGGAAGGATAGAATAAAGATGGTCTAAGGGACCAATCAGACCAGACCCCTGTATTGGCCTAGGTATGGGTCCCTTGAGGGATGGATATGTCAGGTATTGAATCACTCTGTCAATGTAGAAGAACCCTTTAATCAGGAGGAGAGCGAATACGCTGCATGTTGGAAGGGGGAGATCAAGAGTGTGGGAATTTTACCAACCAGGAAGCGGTGAGAGCCTGCTTGCCCCCTTCCCCCTCCCCCCCCCATTGCAGCTAGAAGATTGCTTGCTTTCTCCAGTACTTCTCTTAAAGAAATATTCACCCATAATCGCTTTTCAAGCAAACGACTATATAGAAACTCTAGATAGCATACTTAATGCCTACTAATAAATACTAAATAACTAATCCTTTTTATTTTACCAGATCCCCCCCCCAGGATGGAGTGACTGCACGGTGCAACTGACCTTAAAGAAACAGGACTCGATTTAAAAAACAAAAAAAGTTTTCATTATTTTAGACAGTACAAAAGCTTGACATTCTGTAATTGATACTGACAAAACAAAAACTTTTAACTCGCCAGTTTCTATTTTTCAGATTACCCTGAGATTACACAGAGTCACTGTATTTATAAAGGACAGACCAGTGGCACTGCTCTTTAAACAATTCCCATGTTCAGCAGTGTAACTTGAAATCCTACAAATACATGCACTTTGAATTCCCTCAAGTTTTACCAGTATGTGGTGATATCAAAGTGGAATTTTTCCACAAACAGAACAAGATGTTGAAAATGGACAAAATGTTTCGCTTTTGGCTTCATAGGACTGGATGAAAATTCAGACAAAGTAGAGAATGGAAGCCAAGTGACAGATCAGGAACTGGATGGCATTTCCAGTACAGATATTTCTCTCCAAACTTCAAAGTGAAACTATTTTTCACAAACACAATTGAAGAGCCATCAAACCCAGACGCTAGCAGTTCCACTTCTGTAAATGTAAGGTCTCCGAATGGTGTTCACGCATGTAAACAAGTTCCAACAGTTCTCTTTCCCCTGTGGACATGGTGATGGCTTAGGATCTTTGGTAGGAACAATAACAACAACAACATGCAGTGTCTAGTATCAGGAAAATCAGCGGTGACAGGTGATAGCCTGAAGGAGCAACAGCAGGTACAATAAGTAATAGAAAAAGTCAGGACAAAAGTAAAGAAAAAAGAGGGAAATGGGGTATAAGCAGTCATATAGTGCCAGCCATGCTCTGCAGCCCAGTGTCTAACCTGTAAGGGTGCTCCTTTAGAGGGAAGTTTCTCATGGTCCACCATGGAGGTTTATGCATGTTTCCCATCTCTTCTGCAGAAATCTTGGTCTGCTGGTTCTAGGTTCTCCATGTGAGTGGCACACAGGCTGGGAAACATGGCCTCCAGTGGTGTGGCTGCCTTTATGCTGCGATGGAGCCACCTCAGTCTGGCTATCCTCCTCCTCATTCCTCAATGAGCAACATTTGAGGCATCGTAGGCATAGGACCGTATTGCCAACATGCCATCATGAAAGAGGCAATGCAGACTACCACCATGACTATCACCATGCCTATAGCACAGTCAAATCACAAATTAGCATTTTCGACCGTTTGTTGTGCTTTTTCGGTCATTTGTCGCATTTGGTCCATTCCTTAATTTTGTAAGGTTTTGCTTTCAGAGTTCTCAGGAAAATAGAGTGTTGTCCTGGTTTGACCAGAGGAACTGAG
>VWZO01006902.1:29017-53738 GCA_013396975.1 Bucco capensis | reverse complement strand
GCCAGCGCATCTCCAGGCTTCAGTGCTCCTCCCTTCTCTCTCACTTCTCTCCCTATCATTTCTTTTCTCTGATGCTTTTCCTGAGCCTGCTTTGCATTGGCAAGCATGAGGCTGCCACTGAAGCATATCCTGGCTTAGCAATAGCTTTTGTCACTTAGACTCTGCACTGGGTTTGCTCCTGGATGTTAATCCTAAATTGCACTCTCATCTCCTTCCCTCTTTTGTGCTGCACAAAGCCAGAACAAAAGGTGCTTGCAGTGCAAGGCAGCAGGATGTTCCCAGGGGGATGCTGTCCCCCTCCCCAGGCAGCTCCTCTTGCTCTTGCAGCATCTCCTTCCCCATGTTTATTTAGCAGCTGGGACCTTGTTTAGTGACTCAGAGGCACAGCTCCAGCTGTTTAAATCCAAACGGATTCCACCCATTCCTATGGATGTGAAGAGAAAAGTCATCTTTGGGGAAAGGACTCAGTAGTTGTGACTTGAGGGGAAGGAAGGGAAGGGTTTGAAGAGAGGAGAGGAGATGTCTCTGGGGGAACAGAGCCTGTGTGGCAGGATTTCTTGTTACCTTCTTAGGAATAGAGAATCATAGAATAGTTTGGTTTGGGTTGGAAGGGACCTTAAGTGGAGAAGGAGCTAAGGATGCTGCCCTGGGCAGTGCAGCAGGGCACAAGGATGCTGCCCTGGGCAGTGGAGCAGGGCACAAGGATGCTGCCCTGGGCAGTGCAGCAGGAGCCAAGGATGCTGTCCTGGGCAGTGCAGCAGGAGCAAAGGATGCTGTCTTGGGCAGTGGAGCAGGGCACAAGGATGCTGTCCTGGGCAGTGAAGCAGGGCACAAGAATGCTGCCCTGGGCAGTGGAGAAGGGCACAAGGATGCTGCCCTGGGCAGTGCAGCAGGGCACAAGGATGCTGCCCTGGGCACTGTTCTTTTGCCACCACAAAACTGATGGCAAAAGAGGATAGAAAAGATTAGGCAAGTTGTTATCAGTTGTTGCACTCAGATCTGAAGCCATGGAGCTCTGGAGCATTTGTGGAAACAAAAGCAGCTGAGGCTCATGTGAAAAGGTTCAGAGCCAGGAATCCTTTTGTGTAAGCTCAAAAACAAACTCCTCTCTTTCTGCTGTCTCCCAGGCAGGCCCCAGCTTCCCAAAGCTGAGATTTCATAACAGTGCATGTAGCCTGTTGGCTTCTGCTGGGCTCTTGTTGGGCCAGGACTGGAGAGGAGCAGCTCTTGCCCATCACTTTGGGCTAAGAAAGGAGGAGGCTGGAGGGGGAATATGACCCAAACTAGAAGAGTTTGATGCTTGCTTTTTGCCTCTTTATAATGATTTGTATTGTGGCAATGCTGGCAGTCCCTGAAGCCCTTGCTGCAGTGGCTTTGCAGCTCAGAGCAGGTGAGGTGAACTTGGTTAGCATTTGGGTTACCTTGCAAGGCTAAGGAGGCAGGAAAAATCACCCTTAGGCTTTCTTCTTGCTTGTCAGTGCCAGAATGGATTGTTATCTGATGCCAGCAAAAGCTGAAGCTTGAATCATGAGCTTGGGAGTGATGGAAGGAGCTTGGGAGCGATGGAAGGAGCTTGGGAGCGAAGGAAAGGGCTCGGGAGCGATGGAAAGGGCTCGGGAGCGACANGGAGCGATGGAAGGAGCTCGGGAGCGATGGAAGGAGCTCGGGAGCGATGGAAGGAGCTCGGGAGCGATGGAAGGAGCTTGGGAGCGAAGGAAGGAGCTTGGGAGTGAAGGAAGGAGCTCGAGAGTGATGGAAGGAGCTCGGGAGCGATGGAAGGAGCTCGGGAGCGATGGAAGGAGCTCGGGAGCGATGGAAGGAGCTCGGGAGCGAAGGAGCAGCCCCACAGACTCCATAGCCAGGGCTGAGCAAGGCCCTGCCTGCTCTGAACTAGCAGCCTTCTGCTGAGCTGAGAGCAAAGGCAAGAGCTGCTTCAACCTCAAGGACGTGGCTCCGATTGTTTCCTAAGCAAAGGAGAGGTTGGAGATCCAAGTCTGGATTATGCTGGGAGGTGAATTCAAAGAGCTGGAATTGAAGGGATGAAACAAAAAGAGGCCAAGGGCTGGCACATCCATCTCCAGGGCTGCTGGCCTGAGCAGGAGGAGATTGTGCAAGGCAAGCTGAGAAGAGGAGGATTTCTGTGCATGAGCCATGAGAGTTAACTCTTCCTAGCTTCCTCTCTTCTCCTGCTTTCTGGCTACAAATCCCCAGTGGCATTTTTCCCCTTGGATCAAGGGAACTAAGCTATGGGTTTGTGCATCATGTTCATAGAATGCTTTGGGTTGGAAAAGACCTTTAGAGGTCATCTAGTCCAACCCCTTGCACTCAGCAGGGACATCTCCAACTAGAGCAGGATGCTCACAGCTCCAAACAACCTGACCTGGGATGCTTCCAGGGATGGGACATCTCCCACCTCTCTGGCCAAGCTGATTTTCTCCCTTTCTTCTTTATGTTCCTCAACCTTAGACTGAGCAAACCACATCCTGTTGCCTTTAGGGCTTGGGCCTCTATTTCCCTACCTATAATTTGGGGTGAAATCAACCCAGTTTGATTGCCTGAAGGGATAGCATTACTCTTTGATAAATGGCTGCTTGGCTCCTGAAATCCTCTTGAATAATCTATAGGATAGGAGCTTGGCAGATGTGCATTGAGCTCTATAGCTGATAGGATAGGAGCTTGGCAGATGTGCATTGAGCTCTATTTTATAGCTAGATAGGATAGGAGCTTGGCAGATGTGCATTGAGCTGGTTGCTGAGCCCTGCTTTGTTTATCTTTGGATGTCCTTCAGAGGATTTGGAGCTTATGAGCATCAATGATGCTCTCAGAGGATGAAGTTGCCTTGACAGCTTGTTGTAGGAGTTTTGTCTCCACGTGGACATCAAGGCTGGAAAGGATGACTTGGCCAAGCCTGTTCTAGCTATTAAGTCTTGGTTTATTTTCTGTGCAGTCTGTTTTCCCCATCAGCCCAGCTCCTCTCCACATTGCTGTTAGTAAGGAACAAATCTATCTTGCCTCTTCATTGGCATGATGCAATGCTCCTCGTGTAGCAGTGGAAGGAAAGCAGATCTGAGAGCAAACTCTCAGTGATCCTTGCTCCTTCAGAAAGATCCATTGAGATCCTTGGCTCTTTAAGCTCCCACTGGAAGGCTGAGCTCTCTACACCATGTTGAAGCTCAATGCAAAGCCTTGACTTGCTCTCTGCAGCATCCTCTGCTCTTCACCTCCTCCTGCTGAGTGCAAAGAGCCATGGATGTGCTTTGCTTTTGCTCTCAGGCACCTCATGAAAATGTCATGGGCTGCTAGAGCTATGTGAAGCTTGGAATGGACTCCAGGGAATGAGCTGATGCCTTAGTTCTTGCTAGTTTGCTCCATTTTTCTGCTGTTTCTTGGCAAACAGGCAAAAAAAAAGAGTTGAATGCACTCAAATCTAACCCAAAGTCAGAACAACATCAAAAGGATCCCAGTTTGTCCCTTGGGCTGGCTCTGGGCACCCCTGAGCAGAGTGTGGCCCCAGCCTCTTGCCCCCTGCACCCTTCAGCTCTTGCTCAGCATGGAGCAGCTCCCCTCTGGCTCTGCTCTGCTCCAGGGCTCTCAGCCTTTCCTCCTACCAGGGATGCTCCATTTCAAGCTTTCACTCTCTCTCCTTTGGGTTAATCCTCTGAACAGGCTTTTATTGATTAAAAACCCTTTTAGATCTCCAACAATCAAAGCTAAAATCCATGTGTGGCTTTAAGGCTTTGATTGCTTCTTGGTTCCTGCTGGAGAAGCTAAGGTGAAGGGAGCAGAGAAGCAAGGAGCAGCACTGGGATATTTCCTCCCTCAAATGAAGAGCTGGAAACATTTCCTCAGCTGCACCAGGGGGGGAAAGTAAGTTGCAGGCTTTGGAAAGCAGCCCAGGGAGGCTTTCAGTGATATTTTCCTGCCAGCACGTAGGCAAAAGCTCTGCAATAGTTCAGGAGAAGCTGCCAAAGGCAGGAGAAACTCCTTGGACTTGCCAGACTCCCCAGGAGGTGAACAAGTTTGCTCTTGCCTTCAGACCCTTTGAGCATCTTTCAAGTGTCTCACATGGAACCAACTTGGAGAGGACTGTCTGCTTAGGTTATTTTTTCCTCTTCTGGAGGGTTTACAAAAGCTTAGCCCAAAGTGTGAACCTTGTCTGAGCAGCACTGTCCTCCTGGGGAAATGAGAAGCTCCTGTTTTCCAGGCTCACTGGAGGAGGTGTCTCATGGATGCTGGAGGTGAAGGTGTAAGGAGGGGAAGCAGGCAGCTAGTTTGCTGTAAAACTAGGAGGATAAATGTAGATAAATGTAATGTAGATAAATTTAATGTAGATAAATTTAATGTAGATAATTCTTGACAGAGGAAGGAGAAGAAGAGAAGCAAATGGAGGAAGAAAAAGATTTGCCCAAGGGGATTCAGGCAAAGCTGTGGAGGAGGAGGAGGAGGAAAGGATGTTCCTCTCCCTACCCCAGCCAGCTCTGGCCTTTCTCTGCACTTGGTTTCCATTTGTTTGGGCTCTGTTAGTTCCATCAGTGTGGGTGAAGCATCTGGAGAATGGCTGTGCCACGTGTGGTGTGCAGGACTCTGCACGTCCTCCTGTGATCCTCCCTGACCTCAATAGCTCAGTGTGCTGCTCAGCAGTGGCAGCAGGGGCCCAGGGCTCTTGAAAAGCTCTGGGCATTTTGCTTTTGCAAGGGATTGAATTGGAGCAAGGGGAGGGGAAGATTCCTCACTCCTGATGTAACTGTTAGCACAACCACGTGGGTTTTCATACATTATTGGGGTGGGTTTTTTTGGATAAGAAAAGAGCTCCTGGAAGGAAGCAAGAAGTTATAGAATTGGCAGGAGTTCTTTTGGAATTGCTTGCCCCAGCAAATATTTTTTCCAGTCAGCTTTTGGCCTTGGGTCCCTGCAAGGCTGATTTGAGCAGTGCCCTCACATCAGCTCCAAATGGGAAATCCAGGCAAGCTTCCTGACTCATTTGCTGTCCCAAGGAAAAGCTTCAGCTGGAGGAGAAACCCAGGCTCGGGAAACAATGGAATGCTGCTGTCAGCACATCTTGATCCCAGGGGCAGGGGAAGGGATGCCCAGCAGCTTGAGGAGAGCTCCAGCATCCTTCCCTGCACCCTGCCAGCATTTGGGTGGCCCTAGCAAAGCTCAGCTTGCTTCCCTTCTCTAGGAGCTGAGACTAAGCTAAGGTTTAATATTAACATGAGGAGAAACTTGTTTGCAGTTCAGGTGCCAGAGCACTGGCCCAGGCTGCCCAGGAGCCTGTGGAGTCTCCTTGTCTGGAGCCATTGCAGAGGCACCTGGATGCATTGCTGTGTGAGCTGGTCTAGGTGCTCCTGCTCTGGCAGGGGGGTTGCACTAGATGAGCTTTCTAGGGCCCTTCCAACCCCTAACATACTGTGATCCTGTGAACTACTGCAGAGAATCCAGCACTGAAGATGCTGAGGGCACTGGAGCATCCCTGGCAGGAGGAAAGGCTGAGAGCCCTGGGGCTGCTGAGCCTGGAGAAGAGCAGAGCCAGAGGGGAGATTGGATTAGCTGACCTCTGATGGTCCTTTTCCTTAACTTAACCATTGTGTGTTTCTTCTGTGCCTGCAGAACATGAACATCCAGGTGGAAGACATCAGGATCCGTGCCATCCTGGCCACTTACCGCAAGCGTGTCCCTGTCACCGAGGGCTACGTGGAGGTGAAGGATGAAGGCACCTGGAAGCAGATCTGTGACAAGCACTGGACCATGAAGAATTCCAGAGTTGTCTGTGGCATGTTTGGATTCCCCAGCGAGAGGAAATACAACACCAAGGTTTACAAGTAAGAGCAGAGCTTTGTGTGTGTGAGGCACAAGCGTGCTTCTTGGAACACTTGAGGCCTTGTGCAGGGATGCAAATGGTCAAATGACACTGGAGAGGGGGAAAAAAAAAACCCTCTCCTGACTGCTTCATTCCTTCAGATCAGGTTTTCCTTCTCTGTAAATGTTTGCCATGTCAACTGTTTCCTTCTGCAGGCAGGGGAGTTGTTAGATCCTCACCCTTCTGGCTGAGGAGCTGGTGCAGCATCAGTTGTAGCACTTGCTTGGTTCTAGCAGAGGAGATGTGGGCAGTTGGCCCAAGCAATCTGGAAGGGTTTTTTTCCCAGCTATTTCCTCCAGGAGTGTGTTGGATGTGAACTGGTCACACTCTCCCATTAAACCCATCAGCTGCAACAAGATCCATCTCCTTGCCCCCATCCCTCTGCAGAAAGTAGGATCACATCTGCCATGTGCTGAAAGCTCCAAGCCAGTCATTTTGGAGTAAAGCAAGGTCTTTGTTGGCCAGGTTTCTCCTCCTCATTACTGCATGCAGCTCTCACACCTCTCCTGATGTGTTTTGACCTCTGTTTCCCAGCTGCTGGGGCTCTCTCAGAGGTGTCCAGCTACCAAATCACCCACAGAGATGCAATATCACCCAGGTAATGTTGATAACTCCACTGATAATTCCACAGGATCCCAAGCTGGAAGAGCTGGGAGTGGATGACTTGCTCCATCCTTGTGAGCAGAGCTGAGTGAGTCCTGAGCTAAAAACATCAGCAGAGCATCCCTGCTCCTGCTCCCAACCTTGCTTCTGAGGTGATGCTCCTAGAGTGATGCAGCTGGGATTTGGCTGCTGGTTTTCTGTCCTTATAATTACAGATCAGGGAAGAAAACAGTGATCCATAGGGAGAGTGTGTTGTATTCCAGAGCTGCAGGCTGCTTTTTGAAAGCCAGGAGCTCTGTTCTTTTTTTGGTTGTTAGTACTTCAGCTTGCATTTTATCCCCAGCCTTGCTTCCCTAGAACTAACTTCCTGAAGCAGATGTAAAACAGCTTAAGTGAAATTTTGCCTCACTCCTTCCCTACACTCTTGACCTATGGAGTGGGAAAGCATCCCTTGGCATGGGGAGAGCTGAGTTTCTCCAGGCAGGAGCTGTGGTTTTCCTGCCTGCTCCTTTTGGCCTGGGTAGTTGCTATTTCTACAAGCTCCCTCTGGAAAGGCCTGGCCACTTTCCAGCTCCTTCGTTAGCAAGATCCTGATCAATTGAAGAGGTCCTTGAGCTGCAGCAGCATGAAGCCACAGAGCAGCACAAAGGCTTTCCAATAAATAACTCCAGTGGAATTCTGTTGTTAGGCTTCCTAGGAAGATGAGTTCATCATTGCTACCAGGAGGTCTGGTGGTTTGGTTTTTTTTTTTGCCCTGGACATCACTTTGAGGAGTGTTTGTTTGCAATGTGTCTCCCTCAAACTCAGCTCTGAGCTTCCCATCCTCCCTGCATCAGAATAAATCACCTCTAGGAAGCTAAAGTAGGGTTGTTGTTTTTTTCCCTTGCTTCTCAGTTGTGGTGCTTCCAAGAAAAGCATTAAGTGGAGCAGCTGGAGCCATCTGCCTTCACTAGCAAAGAGGGTGGTGATGCTCCTGTCACTTGCAAGAGGAGATGTGGAGATGGAAAAACTGAGGCACAGTCCTCCTCATCATCATCCCTCAGAATGATGCTGAACATCCCATTCCCCATGCCAGGTGTGGAGCTTTCTGTTCCCAAGCCAGGCACATTGTGCTTAAGTAGCCTCAGTGCCCTAAGATCTCCTTCACCTTCCCTTGCTTGCAGCAAGCAGGAGCCTTGCTGGCACCCACACAGACTATGGAAAGGAGATGGGATGTTATCCTAGGCTGGAAGCAGATGGGATGTTGTTTTATTGGAGGGAAGAGACTTGTAAAACTTTGTCAGCTAGACAGTTTGGTTTGCTTAGCATAGTTTTTTCAAGAGCTGGGCCCTTCCTTGGGGCATTTGCCTTTGTGTTACTCAGGTACAAAGCAGCCTTGCTGCTAACTTTACTGCTGAGGGAAACCTCCCAGTTCTGGACTGGGAAATTCCCAAGCTCATTTTGCTTCCTGAGCAAGTTAGTGGAATGAAAGCCACTGGAATCTGCTCCCCTATGGAGAGGGAAGAAGTCCTCTCTGGCTGCTCACTTAAACTAAAACCTGAAGCCTCAGACATGAGCTTCTCATTTCTCCAGGCTTTACTTTCCTTAATGGCTTCAAGTTGCCTCAGGGGAGGTTTAGATTGGATATCAGGAGGAATTTCTTTACTGAAAGGATTGTTAAGTGTTGTCCCAGGCTGCCCAGGGAGGTGCTGGAGTCTCCATCCCTGGAGGGGTTGAGGAAACATCTAGCTGCTCTCCTTAGGGCCATGGGTTAGTGTCCTGGGGGGGATAGGGATGCTTGGACTTGATCCTCCTAGAGCTCTCTTCCAACCTTCCTGATTCTGTGAGTCTGGGAGTTGTTAATACCATTCTCCCAAGAGCAGATCCTTTCCCACTCCTCCTCCACAGCTGGGAGATGGATTGGGATCAATTTTCTGCTGCTTAGGGCTCCTTAAGTTCTCCTTCCCACATCTGAGTCCCCACCAGCTCCTGCTCTGCCTGCTGAGAGCTAAGCTGCTGCTCTGCTCTGCTGCTGCAGCAGGCAAGGAGGTGAAATGATTTGCAGATGGATCCTGCTTGAAAGAAAACAACTTAGTTCATTGTTGTCCTGCTGCCAGGGTTTTTTAGCCCTGAGTGTAACTCAGACTCTCTGCAGCTGACAGCACAATTGATGTTAGGAAATGAAACAAAGCTCAGGGTTGTTGCCACGCTCATTCTTCAAAGTGGGAGCACTTAGCAACTCCTCCTCCTTGCTCCTGCTCTGCTTGAGAAAGGAGAGGAGGATTCCATGCCTTTTGCTGATGGGGAGAGGAAGAGCTTGTGAGCAGAGAGATGGACCTGATGCCTTCTGGAGGTTGGACACAGAAATGATGGATGCTGGAGCTCAGGACATCTTTGTTCAGCATCTCCCACTCTGCTGACAGCATTCTCAATCTCCCCAGAGGAGCAGGACAACTCATCTTCTGTGGATTCTATGCTTGGAGTAGAAAGCCTCCTGGTTTAGGTTGTCCTTAGCAAAGCCAGCTTCTGATGGGCTTTGGCAGAAGGTTTGCCTTCCCTTCTTACTTCCCTGAGGCTGAAGACAACAAACTTGTTAACATCAGAAGTGTTGGAAGACTTTCTCCAAGGATGCTCAGAGCCCTGCAGAGTTGCTCCTCAGCTTTTCTTTAGTGTGTTTTGAGTCCATTTTCCTGCCATGTGTCTGTGCAATGATTAGTTTTCTACTCCCTAAGTCCTCTCAGATGCTTTCTTACACAGCAAGGTAAACCCTTAGCCACTTCCCACAACCTTAGGGCTGAACCTGAGTCTTTGTTTAAAGCTTCTGTGGTGAAGATCCATCTCTCCTCAGCACTAGAAACAAGTTTGGACTCCAGCCTGACCCAGAATTGGCTCAATTCACTCCCATCTCTCTTCTGAGCATCATTCCTCTTGGCTTCTAGCAAGGCCAAGAAGAGGTTGGATTGCACCCTTTCTGGGTGCAAAAAAGGAAATAACAGGCATGTGCTGAGTTTTTCTCTGTAAAAAGCTCTGTATTCTCCTTCTTTTCGGAGGTGGAGCTGGGGAAATGAGGTGAAGCTTTCCCTGCCTCTTTCCCCCCAGCATACTAAGGGCTGTTAATACCAAGCAGATGTGGCTGCCTCCTGACATTTGCAGGCTGAGCTCATTGTTTGCTATTCTAAGGCATCCCCATCATCACATCTGCTGTGGAGTTGGTGGTGCTCCCTGGCTCTCCTGAAGGGATGATGGGGCAGAGCTGGGTCATGCTGGGAAGCTCTGAAGGAACATCACTGAACACAGGCTCCTCCAGATGCTTTCCAGGGTCTAACATCTGCCTGCCTCTCTCCCATCCCTGTGCAGTCTAACAGAATATTGAATACTCAAGTGGGACCTTGGTGCTGAGCTCCTGCAGGTTAAGGGCAAAGCCTTATCTGGCTTTTTTTGGTAGACATGTTGTATCCTGGGGAGATTCATTAAAAGGCTCTGTCAGTCCAGCAGAACTGATGCTAATCCTTGGAGCTGCAGGGCTGCATGGCACAAGGAGCAGCTCAGGGATCTCACCTAAGGCACAGCAAGACCACAGCAGGACATTGACTCCTCTGCACCTTGACTTCTTTTCACTCATCTCCCTCTGGATGCTGATCTGAGCTAGCTTTGTGCTTCCTTGCCTCTTGGAGCACAGTTATCTCCTAGAGTGGTTTGGGTTGGAAGGGAGCTCTGGAGCTCATCTAGTCCAACCCCCCTGCAGTGGCCAGGGACATCCCCAACTAGAGCAGCTTGCCCAGAGCCCTGGCAAGCCTCACCTGCAATGCCTCCAGGGATGGCAACTCAACCACCTCCCTGGGCAACCTGGGCCAGTGTTCCACCACCCTTGTGGGGAGCAACTTCTTCCTAATATCCAGTTTAAATCTACTCCTCTCCAATTTCAAACCATTGCCCCTTGTCCTTTCCCTCCAGGCCTTTGCAAACAGGTCCTCTGCAGCCTGCTTGCAAGTTCCCTTTAGGTCCTGGAAGGTCACTAGTAGTTCCCCCTGAAGTGTTAGTGCAGTCAGGATAAAGCTGGATGACTTTCTTTCCTCCTATATCACACAAGCCCCCTCTTTTCCCCCCCTTTAGGAGTCCTGGGAGCACCTCCAGGCAAGTGCTGCACTTTGGGAATGAGAAGCAGAGAGCTCTGCCAATTCTCCTCTGCTGGGAAGATGTCAGCAAGGGAACTGCTCTTGGAAAAATGGCTTTCAGAGTGACACTTGTTCACACTGCAGCTTTGAGGGAAGCCAGAGGACTCTGGCTTTATCCCCAGCCTGCCATCTCCTGCTGGACAGGAGGGGTCTGCTGGGGACTTGCTGTGGTTTGCACAGCCTCTGCTTGTACATTGCTTTTTAGCTTCACTGATCTCTGCCTCCTGCAGGATGTTCTCAATCTCTCTCTCTCTCCTTCCAGGCTCTAATTGTTGCTCTGTTGATTCATCCTCTGAGCTTTACCTGAAGGAGATAACCTGGTGACACCTTGACAGAGACTCCTTGTGTGTAGGAATGGAGCAGCCTTCCAAAAATGCTCTTAAATCCTCCTTTGATTTCAAGACCTTCTTTTTCTCCTCCACTATAGCTACATCAGCGCAGTTATTATAGATTCCTACATTTCCTTCTCTCCTTTATTCCTTTAAAGGATGTTTGCCAGCAGAAGGAAGCAGCATTACTGGGCTTACTCCATGGACTGCAGTGGGAATGAAGCTCACATCTCCAGCTGCAAACTGGGCAACCACCTCAACGTGGATGCAGAGAAGAATGGCAGCTGTGAGAATGGCATGCCTGCAGTTGTCAGCTGTGTCCCTGGAAGAGCTTTTGCCCCTAGCAGCCACAGTGGCTTCCGAAAAGCCTTCAGGCAGGAGGTGAGCAAGGAGCAAAGGCAACTGGCAAGGAGGAAAAGCCTGAGGGGTTGTAGCTTCATCATCAGTTAGCAGCTGGAAAGCATGAACCTGTGTGTGCATGGAGCCACAAACCAGCTTGGGGTGGAGATGGCACTGAATCCCAGCATGGGGAGGGTGGGAAGGGACCGTGGGGAGCATCCAGGCCAACCTCCCTGCTCCAGCAGGCTCACCCACAGCAGCTCCAGGAGCCTTGGGAATCTCTGCACACCAGGAGACTCCCCAAGCTCTCTGGGCAGCCTGGGCCAGGCCTCTGCACCCTCAGCCCAAATCTCTCCTGCTGGGTGCCAGTGTGTGCCCATTGCCCCTTGGCCTGGCCCTGGGCACCCCTGAGCAGAGTGTGGCCCCAGCCTCTTGCCCCCTGCACCCTTCAGCTCTTGCTCAGCATGGAGCAGCTCCCCTCTGGCTCTGCTCTGCTCCAGGGCTCTCAGCCTTTCCTCCATGTCCTCTCAGCATCTTGGAACTCTCTGCAGCAGTTCCTTGTCTCTCTTGAAGTGCAGAACCTAGAACTGGACCTAGGACTCTAGATGTGACCTAACTAGGGCAGAGTAGAGAGGGAGGAGAACCTCTCTCATCCTGCTACTCACACTCTTCTCAATGCACCCCAGCAGACCATTGGCTTGCTTGGCTACAAGGGCACATTGCTGGCTCCTGGTGAGCTTGTTCTCTGCTCTTTGTACTCCTTTCTCCCTCCCAGCCCAGCTCAATGTCTTGTCCTACCATGCCTCCCTCTGCAGGCTCAGGAGGGGTGGGAGCTTGGCTCAGGGCTGCAGTTGGCAAGGCTGAGAGCTAGGAGTGAGCAAATAGTTTTGTCACGTTTTGTGTTTGAGCTTTTCTGCTCGAGCCAGCTGAATTCCTGCCCAGCTGCTGCTGGGCTTTGCTGTTTCACAGTCACTGCAATACTGCTGGGTTATCCTTTCCCTGGAGAGGTACAAGGGAAACACACAAGCTGGCATTGCCTCTGGGTCTTGTGCAGAGGAATGCCCTGAGGGATTGGGAAAACATAGCCTGCAGGAAAGGTTCAAGAAGCTCTGTTTGTTTAGTCTAGCAAAGAGAGGGCTAAGTGTGGTGTCAAAACTTGAAGAGATGCAAAAGGCTCTTGTAAACTGACCCTGGAGTGGTTGTTCTCAGGGTCAGTGGGGAAGAACAGCTTCCCTGGCAGCAAATATGGCTTAGGTTGAGGCCAGGGGATGTTCTCCAGCTGTAAGGGATGTGCAGCCTGAAGGGAGAGGTTGATCCCAGCATCTTTGTGCTGGCTCAGAGGGGTTTTTGCATCATGGATTCATTGAGCTTGGCAAAGCCTTCTAACCTCTAACCCAACATTCCCATGTCATTAAACCATGTGGGGAGATCTTATAGAGGTCAGAAAGATGAGGACAGGCTTTTGAGCAGGGCCTGCTGGCACAGGTTTAAACTAAAAGAGGTGATTTAGATTGGATAGAAGGAAGAAATATTCCANCTAACCTCTAACCCAACATTCCCATGTCATTAAACCATGTGGGGAGATCTTATAGAGGTCAGAAAGATGAGGACAGGCTTTTGAGCAGGGCCTGCTGGCACAGGTTTAAACTAAAAGAGGTGATTTAGATTGGATAGAAGGAAGAAATATTCCACCCTGAGGGTGAGGAGAGCCTGGCCCAGCTTACCCAGAGAGGTGGGAGATGTCCCATCCCTGGAAGCATCCCAGATCAGGTTGTTTGGAGCTGTGAGCAAGCTGCTCTAGTTGGAGATGTCCCTGCTGAGTGCAAGGAGGTTGGACTAGATGAGCTCTAACCATTCTCTGATTCTATGAGATGAACTAAAACTGCAGAGAGCTAAGCTATCTCTTTAATCTCAGCCCACATATAGGGACAGAAGAAACATCTCCACACCCCAGCAGGCTTAGCAGATGAAGATATCCTTTCATCCAACACTTCTGTCTATGGAGTGGTTGTTTTGAGCTCCCTCAGGCTATGATTTTGGGGGGGAAGGGGGGCACCACTTGCCTGAGCTCTAAAGAAAGGCAGTTTGTTCCTAGGCACTGCTACCATCACCACCTCGCTCTGTGTCTTCCAGCAACCCTTGGTGAGGCTGAAAGGAGGAGCCAACACTGGAGAAGGACGAGTGGAAGTGCTGAAAAATGGGGAGTGGGGAACAGTTTGTGATGATAACTGGAACCTGGTGTCAGCCAGCGTGGTTTGCCGCGAGCTCGGCTTCGGCAGCGCCAAGGAAGCCATCACTGGAGCAAGGCTTGGCCAAGGTAAGAGCAAGGAGACAGCTCCAGGGAATTGGTACTGCTTTGTTCCACCTTGTAATGATTCAGGGCAGAGTGTATTTTTAGTGGGATGTTTGCTTTGGGGAGCAGGAATTTCTTCTCTAGTGCTGTGAGCTCAGCTTCGGCATCACTAAGGAAGCCATCACCGGAGCAAGGCTTGGCCAAGGTAAGAGCAAGGAGACAGCTTCAGGGAATTGGTAGTGCCTTGTTCCACCTCTGGAGAACCTTGTAATAATTCAGGACAGAGTGTATTTTTAGTGGGATGCTTGCTTTAGGGAGCAGGAATTTCTTCTCTAGCCTGGGCTGTTTGTGTTGAGGAGCAGGAGTTTCTTTGCTTGAGGCTGAGCTGGAAAAAGTGACTTCAGAGTCAAGATTCCTTGAAGGAGCTCTAGAGCTGAGAGGTTTAACCTTTCCCTCAGACAGCTGTTCCAGTCATTACTGCTTCTTTATCACATCTGCTGCTCTCAGATTCTCTTGGTGACTTCTTGAGGTCTCCAACCCCACACAGTGCATTACTAGAGGGTTCCTGGATGTAGACTTCCAACCTTCTCCAATTTAAGCCCAGAAGGTTAATTTAGCCCTGTTATAAATAGGAGGGTGTTTGAAAGAGTTCAGAGCCAGGTTTGGGTTTGGATTTCCTGTGTTTGGGAGCTGGTTGAGATCCCAAACTGTGGTGAATGGGAACTGAACCCTCTTAAACCACCTTCTGATTCACACACCTCACTCCCATCATCCAAAATGACACCAAACCCTTTCACCAGTCAGACTAAAGGAATGAGTGGCATTTCCTGAGCCCAGCAGAGCTTTGGAGAAGGGCAAGGGAAGTTAACAGCACATGGAAAACACAGTGGTGATGTCCAGACTCTGGAAAGTGACCTGTCTGTTGGATCATATCTTGTGGTAGGATGCAGGATGCTGCTAGATGTGTTTAAGCTGCATCTAGGAAACAGCAATCATCAGTCTGGAGGGGGAAGAGGAGAGAACATCTTGTTCCTTGCCATCTGCTGCAGCCACAGGCTGGAAACTCTGAGCAGCAGCTGCTGATTGCCACACATTTTCCTTGCTTCTCCTGTTCCCCACTGAGCATCCATGAGTGCATCCTGTGCACTGCACACTGTCCTCGGGGCTGACAAGCACTTGGGAACTCCCTGCAGCAGCCAGCTCATCACTTTGGCAGGGGAAAAGGNTCTAACCTCTAACCCAACATTCCCATGTCATTAAACCATGTGGGGAGATCTTATAGAGGTCAGAAAGATGAGGACAGGCTTTTGAGCAGGGCCTGCTGGCACAGGTTTAAACTAAAAGAGGTGATTTAGATTGGATAGAAGGAAGAAATATTCCACCCTGAGGGTGAGGAGAGCCTGGCCCAGCTTGCCCAGAGAGGTGGGAGATGTCCCATCCCTGGAAGCATCCCAGATCAGGTTGTTTGGAGCTGTGAGCAAGCTGCTCTAGTTGGAGATGTCCCTGCTGAGTGCAAGGAGGTTGGACTAGATGAGCTCTAACCATTCTCTGATTCTATGAGATGAACTAAAACTGCAGAGAGCTAAGCTATCTCTTTAATCTCAGCCCACATATAGGGACAGAAGAAACATCTCCACACCCCAGCAGGCTTAGCAGATGAAGATATCCTTTCATCCAACACTTCTGTCTATGGAGTGGTTGTTTTGAGCTCCCTCAGGCTATGATTTTGGGGGGGAAGGGGGGCACCACTTGCCTGAGCTCTAAAGAAAGGCAGTTTGTTCCTAGGCACTGCTACCATCACCACCTCGCTCTGTGTCTTCCAGCAACCCTTGGTGAGGCTGAAAGGAGGAGCCAACACTGGAGAAGGACGAGTGGAAGTGCTGAAAAATGGGGAGTGGGGAACAGTTTGTGATGATAACTGGAACCTGGTGTCAGCCAGCGTGGTTTGCCGCGAGCTCGGCTTCGGCAGCGCCAAGGAAGCCATCACTGGAGCAAGGCTTGGCCAAGGTAAGAGCAAGGAGACAGCTCCAGGGAATTGGTACTGCTTTGTTCCACCTTGTAATGATTCAGGGCAGAGTGTATTTTTAGTGGGATGTTTGCTTTGGGGAGCAGGAATTTCTTCTCTAGTGCTGTGAGCTCAGCTTCGGCATCACTAAGGAAGCCATCACCGGAGCAAGGCTTGGCCAAGGTAAGAGCAAGGAGACAGCTTCAGGGAATTGATAGTGCCTTGTTCCACCTCTGGAGAAACTTGTAATAATTCAGGACAGAGTGTATTTTTAGTGGGATGTTTGCTTTGGGGAGCAGGAATTTCTTCTCTAGTGCCGCAAGCTCAGCTTCGGCATCACCAAGGTAGCCATCACCAGAGCAAGGCTTGGCCAAGGTAAGAGCAAGAAGACAGCTCCAGGGAATTGGTCGAGCCTTGTTCCACCTCTGGAGAAACCTGTAATAATTCAGGACAGAGTGTATTTTTAGTGGGATCCTTGCTTTAGGGAGCAGGAATTTCTTCTCTAGTGCTGTGAGCTCAGCTTCGGCATCACCAAGGTAGCCATCACCAGAGCAAGGCTTGGCCAAGGTAAGAGCAAGAAGACAGCTCCAGGGAATTGGTACTGCTTTGTTCCACCTTGTAATGATTCAGGGCAGAGTGTATTTTTAGTGGGATCCTTGCTTTAGGGAGCAGGAATTTCTTCTCTAGCCTGGGCTGTTTGTGTTGAGGAGCAGGAGTTTCTTTGCTTGAGGCTGAGCTGGAAAAAGTGACTTCAGAGTCAAGATTCCTTGAAGGAGCTCTAGAGCTGAGAGGTTTAACCTTTCCCTCAGACAGCTGTTCCAGTCATTACTGCTTCTTTATCACATCTGCTGCTCTCAGATTCTCTTGGTGACTTCTTGAGGTCTCCAACCCCACACAGTGCATTACTAGAGGGTTCCTGGATGTAGACTTCCAACCTTCTCCAATTTAAGCCCAGAAGGTTAATTTAGCCCTGTTATAAATAGAAGGGTGTTTGAAAGAGTTCAGAGCCAGGTTTGGGTTTGGATTTCCTGTGTTTGGGAGCTGGTTGAGATCCCAAACTGTGGTGAATGGGAACTGAACCCTCTTAAACCACCTTCTGATTCACACACCTCACTCCCATCATCCAAAATGACACCAAACCCTTTCACCAGTCAGACTAAAGGAATGAGTGGCATTTCCTGAGCCCAGCAGAGCTTTGGAGAAGGGCAAGGGAAGTTAACAGCACATGGAAAACACAGTGGTGATGTCCAGACTCTGGAAAGTGACCTGTCTGTTGGATCATATCTTGTGGTAGGATGCAGGATGCTGCTAGATGTGTTTAAGCTGCATCTAGGAAACAGCAATCATCAGTCTGGAGGGGGAAGAGGAGAACATCTTGTTCCTTGCCATCTGCTGCAGCCACAGGCTGGAAACTCTGAGCAGCAGCTGCTGATTGCCACACATTTTCCTTGCTTCTCCTGTTCCCCACTGAGCATCCATGAGTGCATCCTGTGCACTGCACACTGTCCTCGAGGCTGACAAGCACTTGGGAACTCTCTGCAGCAGCCAGCTCATCACTTTGGCAGGGGAAAAGGAGCTCTTCTGGCCCAAACTCAGCTCCCTGGTGCTCGAGGAGAGGAGAGGAAGAGAAAGAGAGGAGAGGAAGAGAGGAGAGGAGAGGAAGAGAGAAAGAGAGGAGAGCAAGAGAGAGAGAGAGAGAAAGAGAGGAGAAGAAGAAAGAGAGGACAGAGAAAGAGAGGAGAGGAGAGAAAAAGAGTGGAGAGGAAGAGGGAGAGGAAAGGAAAGAGGAGAGGAAGAGGCGAGGAAGAGGATCCACAGCTGTGAAACTCCCTGTGTGGCTTTACTCTCTGCTGTGGCCCAGCTGCATCTCAGTGAGTTTGTGTGTTCAAAGGCTAGCTGGAAGGATCAGCCCCATCAGTGCTGTGTTGGACATTTGATTTCAGAGGGTAAAAAAACCACACACACACACAAAAAAAAGAGCATCCTCTATCTTCAATCAGTGTGCAGAGTCCAGAAGTCTCAGTTATAGTGACCTGTGGGAGCTGAGTGCCTACCACAGCATGTGGAAAGGGTGATTTATTCCCTTTTTCAGGATTTATTCCCAGATTAAACCACTCAGCAGGCTCTTGTGTGAATAATGGTGAAAGGAAGATACTGAGCCTACTCTCCTCAGTGTGTTCTCCCCTGCAGCATCCTTGAAGGGTAAAAAAACCCCAGCAGGAGGTGAAAGGGATATTTGGGATAGACAATCCCAATCCTGTTTTTCTGCATGGAAGGAAACAGACTTTTGATCTCAGCACATGCAGCAGTGTTCAGTGGCCAGGAAAGCAAGTGTGCCAAGGTTCTGTGGAGGCAGCAGCACTGCTTTGTCATGTCCCTGGGGTGACTTCACTGGGCTAGGTCAGCAGAGGAGCTCAGATTGGATCCATCCTGCATTTTTGGGGGGGCATCATCCTCCACTTCTGCTCAGCAGTGAGGCAATTCCTTCTCCTCCAGCTTTTTGGTGGCTTGCAAAGATGACTAGGGCAGTGTCACCATTTCCAGATGTAGACCACAAACAGGATTTTAATGAGAGGGAAGCAAACAAAACCAAGACTAGAGCCACATTCCTTATGAGCTCAGAGTCTGCTCCTACATGGTCCAGATCAGGAGTGATGGAAGGGACAGAGAGATGCCCAAAGAGCCAAATGAAGTGTGTGGGTGAGCTTGAAGCCAGCACATTCACCTCTCTGCCTTTGTTAGTCTTGCTGCTGCTGTCAGGAGGAGACTGCAAGGAATCTCCTGACTCATTCCACCATGTAGTCATGGAAAAATGCTCTCAAGCATTCTTGCTTTCCCTTTTCCCCCCCCCCCCTCTTTTTCTCTGCTTTCCCTGTGTCTCAGCAGAAGCTTGAGGAGGTGAGGGGTTCAGATCATCCATCTCTGAGTCATTGGTGTGCTGCCTGCCCCAGACAGCTAGAAAGGCTCCAGACAGCAGTGGGAAGAGATTTGGAAGTGAAAGGATTTCACCTACCATTAACCATTAGCATCTGCTGCTTGCAAGGCTCTCCTGTCCAAACTACCCAGTGTGTCTCCATCAGCATCTACTCCTGGATTCTGTGAGCTCCAAAAAAGGACTCTGGTGATTGTTCTGTGCTGCAAAGCATCTGTTGAAAGCTCTGATTCATCCCCTGTGCCTTCCCAATTTCTTTCTGAGCAGCTTTGGAGCTTTGCAGGGAGGATTATTACCTTCTCAGCTAGTGGAAAGGACAATGATCTGCAGCCACTTGCCCAAAGATGAACCAAATGACTCAGTTTGGTTCCCAACACCTCCAGACCATTCCATCCTCTGCAGTATGGAATGCTGTTTGCTATCCTGCTTCCATCCATGTGGTTGGGCTCTGTAGGACACACAAAGCATCTCCCTGGCTTCTCAATGCATCCCTGTGCTGTTCCATGTTGTCTGTGTCCCAGGGTTTGACTGGCAAGCAGAATTCCAGCATAGAGAAGCCAGCCAAAAACAGTCAGGATGAGTGAATTCCTGCAGCTGAAGTTTGTCAATTCTGTAACAATGGAAATGGAGCTTTTTCTGTGCTGCTTGCATGCTTGTTGCTGGAAAGAATGGAGCAGGGAGATGATTAATAATCATCTTGCAGCTTTTTTGTTTTGTTTTGTTTTGTTTTTATAAGGAATCACTGGAATTTTGTTCAGGATTGCTGTGTTGGGAATGCTAGAGGCCCAGGGTGATGTCTGCAGTGTGTTCACAGTGTCAGGGGTTGGAAAGGAGCTCTGGAGATCAGCTAGTCCATCCTGCCTGGCAGAGCAGGAGAACCTAGAGCAGCTTGCACAGGATTGCATCCAGCTGGCTTTGGAATAGCTCTGGACATGGAGACTCCAGCAGCTCCCCAGGCAGCCTGGGCTGCCCCTAACCTGTCCTGCTGCATGACGTTATTCCTCCCCAGGTGCATCACCCTTCTTGAGGACAAGGTTAATCAGCTTTTATAGCCTAGTTCTTCACCACATGGACAGAAGGTAAGGCTTCTTTTCTCTTCTTTTTTCCCTTAAGGCATGGGCCCAATCCACCTCAATGAAATCGACTGTACAGGCTTTGAAAAGTCCCTCACAGACTGCAAGTTCAACACAGAGTCCCAGGGCTGTAACCATGAGGAAGATGCTGCTGTCAGATGCAACATCCCAGCAATGGGCTTCCAGAACCAGGTGAGAAGCTAGGAGAGCATGGTCTGTCCTCCCTGGGTAGGAATCATGTCACCTAAACCATGCCTGTGCCTGTGAGATATTAACAGCATGAACTAGACACAGGTTCCTTGGACTTAATCCTTCTGCCATAGGTCTGAAGGGAGTGGAAGGAGAAGCTTCCAAAGGGAGTGGAAGGAGAAGCTTCCAAAGGGAGTGAAAGGAGAAGCTTCCCAAGGGAGTGAAAGGAGAAGCTTCCCAAGGGAGTGAAAGGAGAAGCTTCCAAAGGGAGTGAAAGGAGAAGCTTCCAAAGGGAGTGAAAGGAGAAGCTTCCAAAGGGAATGTGTTGCTACCTTGCAGCTGGTCCAGGTCACTTTGAGATGCTGAGCTTGGCTTGGTTGCTTCCTGTTCATGGTGGGAGATGAACTAAAGTGCATCAGGAACTGAGCTGAGGTTTCTGGGCTCAGTGACTTTATGCCATGAGGCTGAATAAAACCTGAAACACTTGTTGCATCTTCCCTATGAAGTTTGCTATGCTATTTCTTGACACCTAGAGGAGTGCATCCAGCTCTGGGGCTCTCAGCATCAGAAAGATGTGGACCTGTTGGAGCAGGTCCAGAGGAGGCCAAAAAGATGATGGAAGCTGTCTGCTGAGAGAATTGGGGTGGTTCAGCCTGGAGAAAGAGAAGGCTCCAGAGAGACCTTCTTGTGGCCTTTCAGGGAGCTTAGAAAAGAAGAGGGAGAGAGACTTTTAACATGGGCAGACAGTGATAGGACAAGGGGTGATGGTTTTAAACCGAAAGGAAGGAGATTTAGATGAGATGTTAGGAAGAAATGCTTTCCTCAGAGGCACTGCCACAGGTTGCCCAGGGAAGCTGTAGATGCTCCATCCCTGGACAGTGTTCAAACCCAAGTTTTATTAAAGGAGTGGAGCATGTGCCCTAGGAGGACAGGCTGAGAGAGCTGGGTCTCTGCAGCCTGGACAAGAGGAGACTGAGAGGAGACCTCAGCAATGCTTAGAAATATGGGAAGGGTGAGTGTGAGGAGGAGAGAGCCAGGCTCTGCTCAATGGCATCCAATGGTAGGACAAGAGGGAATGGGAGCAAGTTGGACCACAGGAGGTTTAGTATTAACAGGAGGAGAAACTTGTTTGCAGTTCAGGTGCCAGAGCACTGGCCCAGGCTGCCCAGGAGCCTGTGGAGTCTCCTTGTCTGGAGACATTCCAGAGTCACCTGGATGCATTGCTGTGTGAGCTGGTCTAGGTGCTCCTGCTCTGGCAGGGGGGTTGCACTAGATGAGCTTTCTAGGGCCCTTCCAACTCCTAACATTCTCGGATGATTCCAACCTGTTCTCATGAGTGACATCCATCAGAGGGGTTGCAAGTAGATGCTCTTACAGGTCCTTTGCAAGGCCTCTGAGCGTGTGGCCTGCCTTTGGGTGCCTTGCAGCTGCGTCTGAGCGGTGGCCGCAACCCTTACGAGGGCAGAGTGGAGGTCCTGGCCGAGCGCAACGGCACGCTGAGGTGGGGCACGGTCTGCAGTGACAACTGGAGCACTGTGGAGGCCATGGTGGTGTGCAGGCAGCTGGGCCTGGGCTTTGCCAGCCATGCCTTCCAGGTGAGTGCTTCCCTTCTCTACTGGGGCCTGTATGTATGTATGTATGGCTAGGCTTCACGAACGAAGCTCCAGGGAGGGCTCCATCCATGCTCCTCATCCACGCCTTTTCCAAGCCCTGATAAAAAGAGGATAGCAGATAGCACCCTCGAGCCTGCACTAGGGATTTTTTTTAGGTGAGACACAGCATGCACAGAGCTGGACCCACCCTTTAGTCCTAAGGTTCATCTGCCAGGGCCTAGCAAGCTTGGACGCTGGCAGCCAAGTCCTTAGGATGGAGGTTTAACCTCTTAGCTGGAAGGCCTTACAGGGCTAAACGAGCTCCATCTGCCCGGGTTTGGAATCAGAGTTGTCCTTCTCCTAGGATGACTGCCAGAAGGCTAATGAGCTCATCCTACCCATCCAAGGATTCTAGGAACATGGGTATCACTCCCCACACTTTCCCGTGGGCAATGAGTTTAATGCTCCCTCTGCTGTGGGCACAGTTATGGCACCAGAGGCCACAGGAGACCACAAGGAATTGTCAGACTGTGCCTGTGGGGCCTGTACAGTTTAATATAATTGAGGTGCTGGAGAGGGGACAAAGGCTCCCAAACTGCTAAAGGGCTTAGAACATAAGCCTGAGGAGGAAAGGCTGTAGGCAGGAGTGGACAGTTAAAGCTCTGTGTGGAGAGCACAGTCCTGCAATGAGCTTGTCTTTAAGGAGTGACCAGGATACTCCAGGAGGACACACTGGGCCAGGCAGAATCCAATCAATTCAACTCTTCTCCATGGCCTGAGATAGGATCTGCATGTCCTCCCAGGACAGACTGAGGTTGGAATTGCTAGGAGGTAAAAAGCTGGAGCTCCCCTTGCTGCTGCTGGAGCAATCCTCCTCTAGTTCCTCCAGCTGATTTCCCTGTGTAGGTGCCAAGCAAGAGCTGAGCAGAGCCACGTCCCTAGCACACTGACCTTTCCAGCTGCCTGCCTCTATTGACACAGCCCTGAGAGGCCAGCAAGCAACAAGGCATTTTTTCCCTTAGCTGAGATTCCTGGTATTTAGGACAGAAAAGACTCTTATGCCTGTCCCAGCTGCCCCAGCTCCATCAGCATAAAGCCTCAGTGTGCAGAACAGGGCAGCCCTGTGTGTGGGGCCTTGCTGACAGGGTTAACAAGCAGCCTCTTGCCATGGAAGCAATGCTCCAGATGGGGTTTTCTTTTTCTGGAAGCCTGCTCCCACTTTTCACACTGTCAGGATCATGATTTAGGGAGCTTTGCTTCTCCCTTCCCTCCCTCCCCTTCTGCCAAGCTTTGCAGTTGCAGCTTCTTCCTCAGGCTTTTAGTGTGATGAGTTTTGTGGGTGCCTTTTCTGTCCTTCCCCCAGCTTTTGGTGAAGGAAGGTGAGTAGTGAGCAGGTTTGAACCTCTCTGAATCTCTCCTGGAAACCAAGATTCTTTAGCTTAGCAGCATCCATTAGTCCTGGTGCTTCTCCAAGTGTTTCCTTTCTCCTGGCACTCTGGCATTGCTGGTGGCACAGATGTGGTTTAATCACTGAGCATCCCTCCCAAAGGCACAACCTGGGTGGCTTAGAGCAGCTTGAGGCTGAGTTGGTCACCTGGGTGGGCAGAGCAGGAGAGGGAAAAATGAGGTTACACCTGGATTCAAACCAAGCAGAGGTTTAAACCAGCTCAGAAACAAGGAGATCTGCTCAACAAATCAGATGCTCAGGGTAGGGAAAATGGAATTGGGATTACAAAAGGCTTGGATTGACCAGCTCAGCTTGACCAACCTTCTGCTTAGGCTCTTCTCCAGCATCCTTTAGCAAGATCTAGCTCCTCAATAGTGTTAATCCTTGCACTGAACTTCCTTGCAGGGCAAATGCAAGTTACAGGGGGCATGAAGATTCCCTCAGAAGTCTCCTAAGCACTGCAGAGTGTATTNTCCCTGGAGGGGTTGAAGAGCCAGGTGGATGTTGCCTTGGGAGGCATCATTGAGCAGGTTGCTAGGGCTAGGACAAAGGCTGCACTGATGAGCTTCAAGGTCTCTTCCAGCTGCAACTGTTGTGTGATTCTATGAGTCTATAAATGCTTTGTTTTCTGCCCAGGAAACCTGGTACTGGCATGGAGATGTCAGCGCTGATGACGTTGTCATGAGTGGAGTCAAGTGCTCGGGGACAGAGATGTCCCTGGCCCACTGCAGGCACGATGGAGCTGATGTCTTCTGTCCCAGAGGAGGTGGTCGCTTTGGTGCTGGTGTGTCCTGCTCAGAGAGTGAGTCACTTGGCCTTGGTTTCCTTTTGGCTCGAGGGTATCCCCTGAGAGAGGCAGGAGAAATGGAGTGGCCCTTGGTGTGCCTTAGATAGGGCACAACAGTAGCAAGTTGCTTCTGTTGGGGCTGAGGAACACAGTGCAAGGAAGAGGTTGACCTCCACCTGGCAGGCACTTGGGAGGTGTTTCTAGAAGCCCTTCAGTTCATTTGTCCCTTTACTGGGCACTGGGGAGGCCACAGCTGAAGTCCTGGGTTCAGGTTTGGGCTCCTCACTCCCAGAAGGACACTGAGGTGCTGGAGTGTGTCCAGAGAAAGGCAAGGAAGCTGGGGAAAAGTCTAGAGCACAAGTGTGCTGAGGAGCAGCTGAGGGAACTGGGGTTGGTTAGGCTGGAGAAGAGGAGGCTCAGGGGGGACCTTAGCTCTCTTATCTCCAGGTGGGGGTTATTCTCTTCTCCCAGGTCTCTAGTGATAGGACAAGAGGAAACAGCCTCAAGTTGTGCCAGGGGTGGTTTAAGTTGGATATTAGGAGCAATTTCTTCACTGGAAGACTGGATAGGCATTGAAACAAGCTTGTCCAGAGCAGTGATGGAGTCAGCCATCCCTGGAAGTGTTCCAAACCCCTAGAGATGTGCTGCTGAGAGCCCTGGTTTAGAGGTGACTTGGCAGTGATGAGTTCACACTTGACCTTGATGATCTCAGCGCTCAATTCCAACGTTACTGATTCTGTCCTTTGACCCCTTCCCTTCTTACAGCTGCCCCTGACCTGGTGCTCAACGCAGAGCTGGTACACCAGACAGCCTACCTGGAGGACAGGCCCATGTTCATGCTGCAGTGTGCTCTGGAGGAGAATTGCTTGGCCAGTTCAGCTGCTAACACTTCCCTCACCTCTGGCTACCGGCGCCTGCTGCGCTTCTCCTCGCAGATCCACAACAATGGGCAGGCTGACTTCCGGCCCAAGAACGGCAGGCATGCCTGGGTCTGGCACGACTGCCACCGGTGAGTGCCAGCAGGGACAGGCCTGGGCATAGGGACAGAGAATCCTAGAGTGCTTTGGGCTGCAAGGGAGCTCTGGAGCTCATCTAGTCCAACCCCCCTGCAGTGGCCAGGG
>VWZO01006902.1:0-12048 GCA_013396975.1 Bucco capensis | reverse complement strand
TAGGGAGCTGCTGGAGAGAGTCCAGCCCAGGGCCAGCAAGCTCCTGAAAGGAGTGGAGCATGTGCCCTAGGAGGACAGGCTGAGAGAGCTGGGTCTCTGCAGCCTGGACAAGAGGAGACTGAGAGGAGACCTCAGCAATGCTTAGAAATATGGGAAGGGTGAGTGTGAGGAGGAGAGAGCCAGGCTCTGCTCCATGGCATCCAATGGTAGGACAAGAGGGAATGGGAGCAAGTTGGGTCACAGGAGGTTTAGTATTAACAGGAGGAGAAACTTGTTTGCAGTTCAGGTGCCAGAGCACTGGCCCAGGCTGCCCAGGAGCCTGTGGAGTCTCCTTGTCTGGAGCCATTGCAGAGGCACCTGGATGCATTGCTGTGTGAGCTGGTCTAGGTGCTCCTGCTCTGGCAGGGGGGGTGCACTAGATGATCTTTCTAGGTCCCTTCCAACCCCTGACATCCTGGGATTCTATGATGTCCAACTGACAAAGCACATGGCCACACATGACTGAACCTATGCCCTTGGTGTTCTCCTTGGTGCCAGCTCAGGCACTAAATGCCAGGCGTTGCCAGTCTGGGACTCAGCCATGTCCGGGGAAGTGGGAGCTCCTTGAAGATGATCTCACCTCAAAGTGCTTTCAAGTTGGGACATGTTCTCCTGGATTGTTTTCATCAGCTCTATTTCTCTCTCATTCCACTCTTATTTCATTTTTTTAAGCAGCTAGAAGTAAATACTAATTTCTGTATAGGCACCTCCAATTCTGGGGTCAGTGTTGGGCTCCTCACTCACTGCCACAAGGACATGGAGGTACTGGAGTGTGTCCAGAGAAAGCCAAGGAAGCTGGGGAAGGGTCTGGAGCACAAGTGTGCTGAGGAGCAGCTGAGAGAGCTGGGCTTGGTTAGGCTGGAGAAGAGGATGCTCAGGGGAGACCTTAGCTCTTTATCTCCCTGCAAGAAGCTTGGAATGAGGTGAGGATTGGTCTCTTTTCCCAGGTGACTAATGATAGGACAAGAGGAAACAGCCTCAAGTTGCACCAGGAGAGGTTTAAGTTGGATATTAGGAACAATTTCTTCCCTGACAGAGTGGTTAGGCATTGCACCTTTGGACAGTCCTCCTAGAGCTGGAAAGCTCCAGGATGGTCCCAGTTTGCCACCCAGGCAGATGATTACACAGGAGCTTGAATCTTATTAATGCTTCCCCAGCAAAATCCAAGCCTCACTCTTGGAGCTTAGGGTGAGCTCTGCTCCCCTCCCACACTGCTGCTGCTGTAACTCCACTACAATTGGGCTCTATTGAAGAATCACCCTTGCTCTGTAATTCTCACTCTGATCTTTCTCTGCAGCGTTTGCTGGGGAGGAGGGAGAAGCTTTCCTGCTGTGCCAGAGAGCTAAAGGTGTCTCGGGTTGAAGATGACATGGATGTGCTGCAGTGTTGAAGCAGCAGAGACACAGCTCCCAGAGCCTAGGAAAAGCTAATTAAAGAGAAGAGGTGAGCCAGGAGTTGCTTCTGGAGGAGTCCTTGGCATTGAAATGAGACTGCAGCCTTCATGAAATGGGGGAGGAAGGGAATTAGAGGGAGAAGAAAGTAAAAGGGAGAAGAAAGAGTCTAGGAAACAGAGGAGGGGCTGACTGATGGAGCCATAGAAGCCAAAACACCAATGTTCTTGCTTTAACAGCTAGTTTTCTCTTCTACCCTCACAGCCTCAGACACCTTCATTCCCAAAGGCTGGATCCAGGGGAACAGTCACACATCCTGGGGTTAAAGCACAGTTGATGTTCATCCTGGACTGCCCTGTGCTGTGCATGTATCCCAGGATGTTAGGAGTTGGAAGGGCCCTAGAAAGATCATCTAGTGCAACCCCCCTGCCAGAGCAGGAGCACCTAGACCAGCTCACACAGCAATGCATCCAGGTGCCTCTGCAATGGCTCCAGACAAGGAGACTCCACAGGCTCCTGGGCAGCCTGGGCCAGTGCTCTGGCACCTGAACTGCAAACAAGTTTCTCCTCAGCTTAATACTAAACCTCCTGTGCTCCAGCTTGCTCCCATTGCCTCTTGCTCCTACCATTGGATGCCATGGAGAAGAGCCATCCAATGTTAGGACAAGAGGGAATGGGAGCAAGCTGGACCACAGTCCAGCAGTTAGAGCCCCACAGTTAAGAGAGGCTGATCCTTGCTCCAGGAGCCAGAGCCAACCTTTAGCATACCAAAACCTTCCCAAGCAACATGTTCCAGCCAAGCTGCTTCCAAGAACAGCCTCAGGGCTCCAGGAAAGGTTGGCTGCATACCTGTCCAGACCTGCAGGATCATTAACCTGAGCAACAGAGAGATAAATAAGGCAGAGGTGAGCCCAAGAGTGTTATCCCAGCAAGGTCATCACCTGCTTCCTGCTCATCCCACCACAAAGGTGGCTTTCCCCTTTCCCTAGCTAAAGGCACCACAGCAGCATCCCACTGAGCACAAAGCAGGATTATCCAGTTCTGCCAGCAGCACTTAGCACCAAGTGAAGGGTTTGCACTTGGCTTGTGCCAATTGAGCAGCCTTGTGCTCCTGGCTTTTGGATCAGAGCAGAAGCAGCCTCTCCCCTCATCTGGGATTTTACCTCACAGGCTATGGAAGAGAAGCTCAGCAAACCACACAAGTCTTTGCTTTCTCAGCTGAAGTCACAAGGAAAGTGGAACTTGAGCCCTGGAGCTTTTGTCTTTGGCTGAAAGCATTTTTGTGTGGGAGCAGTACCCACCTGAGCTGGACATCACCCTGCAGGGTAGAAAAACCACTGTGAGTTACCAAAAGACCTCTCTGAACCATCTGGAAAGATCACTCTGGCTGTTCCACACTCGTTCCTGCAAACTCCTGCCCAGAAAGAGAGTGAAATATCCATGTAATCCTCCAACTCCTCAGAAAACAGCTAACTGCAGTCATTTCTCTGCTTCCACCTCTCCTCCAGAGCACCCCATCCCCCTGTTCTCAATCCAACACGTGGCTGCTGGAGGGTGTCATCCTCTCCAGTGAGACAGCCACTTCACCTTCCATGTGCATCACAGCAAGCAAGGCATGAAGAGAGAGTGGAGCAGAGCCCTGGGGAAAAAGCTCTCGGAGTGCTGGTGGCTAGGAGGATGCCCATGAGGCAGCAATGTGCCCTTGTGGCCAAGAGGCCAATGGCATCCTAGGATGCATGAAGAGGNTTAAACTGGACATTAGAAAGAAGTTGCTCCCCACGAGGGTGGTGGAACACTGGCCCAGGTTGCCCAGGGAGGTGGTTGAGTTCCCATCCCTGGAGGCATTGCAGGTGAGGCTTGCCAGGGCTCTGGACAAGCTGCTTTAGTTGGGGGATGTCCCTGGCCACTGCAGGGGGGTTGGACTAGATGAGCTCCAGAGCTCCCTTCCAACCCAAACCATTCTAGGATTCTAGGATTCTATCTTTCTAGGGCCCTTCCAACCCCTGATATACTGTGATACTGTTTGGAGAGCTGAGAAACCTTCTGAGGGGACAACTCCTGGCTTTCCACCTGCAGAGCAGCATGGGGCAGGAGCTGGAGGTAGCTGAGGCTCACCACTTCCTTCTGAGAGATGCTGTCATGGTGATAGGAGACCAGCTCATTGCTGAAGTTTGCTGGGGCAAAGGCCAGCTGAGCCCAAGAGGGTTGCAAAAGCTCTTTGCAAGTCCCTGTTGAAGGCAGAGGTGATAGGATTGAGGGCAGAGTTGGTTTACCCAAAGCAGACAAAGATGGGGAAGACACTCTTGCTGACACAAAGCAACTCTCCTGTTGGTCAAGATGACAGAAGAGCACCATGCAGTTGAGCATGAAGAAGGGCAGCCAGCAGAAGACAAAGATGCCCATGATGAGGATGATGATCTTGAGGACCTTGGTCTCCTCCTTGAAGGAATTCTTCAGAGAGGCTGCTGGGGCAGCCAGTGCCCTCTGCAAGAAGGATCTGCTGCTGGGCAGTGAGGAAGATGTGAGTGTATGTCCCAGCCATGATGGCAACAGGGATGTAGAAGCTAACAAGAGAAGAGGAGATGGCATAAGTCCTGCTGAGGCTGGAATCACAGACCTCAGGGATGTTAAAAGCTGGCTCCTGGTGGCACTTTGTAATTAAACCCACTCCAAGCAAAAGAACTCCTTTGACAGAAAAACCCTTCAGGAGGTTAGGACCCTCCAGAGCCAACTCTATCCCAGCTGCTGAAGTTTGGAGCTGCCTTTGAGAAGTGCCTTGCTGCTAAACTGGCCAAGGTGGGAAGGTTCAGCAAAGGTTTTCCACATCCAACTGAAAAAAGGCAAGCAGGCAGCTCAGCAGGAGCTCCTTCCCTCCTCTCTGCTTGCTGCTGGAGTGTGTCCTGCTGACCCTTGCCTTTGGCCTGGCTCCTGCACCACTTCTGCAGCAGCCAAGCCTCCCCAAGGCAGCTCAGCCCTGCTGGGATTTCATTCCCTTGCCTCTGTCACCCAGAGAGCAGGAGCTGCCCAAGAACAACTTGCAAACAAGAGCCCAGTTCTTCTGGGGGATGAGGCAGCAGCTTACTCCTGGAGCCAGCAGCATGCTTGCCTTGGGAACTTGCTGCCAGCATTTCATTCTGAAGGCTTGCTTTAATTAAGCTTCATTAGTTCCCCTGTCTGCAGCCTGCTCCTGCCAAGTGCCTATGCTAGCAGGAGCAGCTAGATGGCACCCAGAGCCATCTCATGGCTCCCAGCTTTTCTCTTCCTCCATCCCACAACTTCATCAGAGGAACAGGAGAGGGCAACCACCACCTCATCACCCACTAGAGAGCACTAAACACATGTCCTCTAGCACTGATCTAGGTTGGGCAGTGAGTGGCTTGAGAGCAGCCCTGAGGAGAAGGATTTGTGGTGCTGGTGGATGAGAAGCTCCCCAGGAGCCCTCAGTGTGCACTTGCAGCTCAGCAAGCCAAGCCTAGCCTGGGCTGCATCCAGAGCAGTGTGGCCAGCAGCTCCAGGGAGCTGATTCTCCTCTCTACTGCACTCTGGGGATACCTCACCTGCAGTGCTGGGGCCAGCTCTGGAGCCCCTAGCACAAGAAAGAGCTGCAGGGGCTGCAAGGTGTCCAGAGCAGGGCCAGGAGGATGCTCAGAGGCTGGAGCACCTCTCCTCTGAGCACAGGCTGAGACAGTTGGCATTGTTGAGTCTGGAGAAGAGAAGGCTCCCAGGAGACCTTCTTGTGGCCTTGCAGCATCTGCAGGAGCTCCAAGAGGGCTGGGGAAGGACTTGTTAGGCTGTCAGGGAGTGCTAGGCCTAGGGGAATGGATCCAAAGTAGAGGAGGGCAGCTTGAGGTTGGCTGTTAGGCAGCAGTTGTNCTCCCTGGGCAACCTGGGCCAGTGTTCCACCACCCTCGTGGGGAGCAACTTCTTCCTAATATCCACTCTAAATCTCCTCTTCTCCAATTTCAAACCATTGCCCCTTGTCCTTTCCCTCCAGGCCTTTGCAAACAGGCCCTCTGCAGCCTGCTTGCAAGTTCCCTTTAGGTACTGGAAGGTCACACATGCTGAGCCAGGAGGCATTCCAAGAACTCATTCCTTGAGATACAAGGAAGCTTTCCTCCTCCTTAGGAGCTTGAAAACACCTTCAGGAAGGATGTCAGCCTTGCACACAGCAGCAGACACTCAAAGCTGGGTTGGTGGAGAGGGGGAAGGTGGAATGGGATCCAGCACATGAGGCAATTTCTGTGCCTCTCAGAATACATCTAATGACTGTTAACTCTGCTGTTGGGGGCAAACAAAACACAGGCACTTACTCACCTTCCTTTCCAGCTTAACTCCTACAGGCAATCTTCTCCACTCAGGAAACTCTTGTGCTGCATTTGATTGCTCTGCAGTTGCTCCATTTCCTCCCATGAGCAGCTGCTCCTCTGGTGCCAGTGCAGCACTTGGCATCCAAAGGAAGCAAATCACAAGCCACTTCCAATCAAGCAGCAGCAGCTGCTTGGCTTTACCTCTTCCAGGCCTTTTCCAGAGGAGTTGTCTCAGGCAGCTGCATTACACAAGTGCAGCAGAGTGCTTATTCCTCCAGGAATCACTTTGCACTTCCAGCCCAGGGCCAAGTTCTGCTAGCAGGGTTGAAATGAAGCATAGTCAGATCCTTTCCAAGTGATGCTGGCTGTAGGCAAAGAGCTGAGCTGCAAAGAACAGGAGGGACAGGAACAAGAAGCTTCCTGCTCCCTGCCTGCCCCTGCAACAAACTCCAGGGAGCAGCATGCCAGTTCCAATCAAACCTCAGGCCAGAGGAAACAGGTTTGACTGCCTGCACAGTCAAAGTCTGCTTTAGGCAGCTTGCTAGGAGAGGGAAGGAGGAGTAGGGTGTCTGGAGTAGCTTATACATCAGATTACTCCATCTAGATGCTCTGTCTTTAGACAGAGAGAGCAGGAACAAGATTCACAGTTGCTCTGCATTAAGCAAACCCTAGGCCCCCCCCACACACACACACACCCCTAGAAACATTTAGGTTGGAAAAGACCTCAAGGATCAAGTCCAGCCATTGACCCAGCACCAGGATGCCACTAAGCCATGTCCCTCAGCACTCCATCTCCATGGCTTTTCAACCCCTCCAGGGATGGAGACTCCATCAGTGCCCTGGGCAGCTTGTTGTAATGTTTAACCACTCTTGCTGAGAAGAAATGGTTCCCAATATCCAATCTAAACCTCTTCTGGTGCAACTTGAGGTTGTTTCCTCTTGGGAGAAGAGACCAACCCCCAGCTCACTGCAAGCTCCTTGCAGGGAGTTGCAGAGAGAGCTAAGGTCTCTCCTCTTCTCCAGCCTAACCAATCCCTCAGCTGCTCCTCAGCACACTTGTGCTCCAGACCCTTCCCCAGCCTCCTTGCCCTTCTCTGCACACACTCCAGCACCTCCATGTCCTTCTTGACTACTTCTTCAACTTAAAGATAGTAACTTTGGGGCTTTTTTTAAGCCTGGAGTAAAGGCTGAAGGAAGTGAAAGCTTGGTGCAGAGCAGTCCCTCAGTTTGGTCTTTGACAAAGCAGCCCAGGAAATTGTCCATTTGCTTTCAGCAGACAAGTTTTATAGATGCAGAAGCACAGCTGGAACAGCACAAACATGGCAGGGATGTGGGGCACAGAGAAAAAGGAGGCACCACAAAGGACTCTGGTTCCTCCCCTTTGATTCCACACAGGCAGAAAACACACAGTTTTTTTTTCTCTCCCCTTTACTTCCAAATGCAGTATTTAACATCCTGCTTTGCAGCCACTGCTGAGCTTTTTGAGCTGGAAGTTAGTTTAAAGAAAACAGAAGTTTTATATCAACCTGCACCTCAGGAAGTTTTCCATCATCCTCATATCATCATTGGTGATTCAGAACTTAAATCAGTCCAACAGTTTCATTCCCTAGGCAGCCTCATCTCCTCAGATGGTAAGATTGATGGAGAGATAGACAATAGGCTAGCAAAGGCATAGAGTGCTTTGGGAAAACTCTATCCAAGAGTCTGGAGAAATACACACTTGAAGCAAAGTCCAAAGCTCAGTGTTTCTAGAGCCATTGTGCTGTCTACTCTTTTCTATGGTTCCCAAGCATGGCTCATCTATCCCCACCACCTACGACTCTTGGAGCACTTCCAGCAGCGCTGTCTCCGGACAATCCTAACCATCCATTGGACAGATGCTGGGACTAATCCGTGTGTCCTAGAACAAGCAGCAATTCCAAGCCTTGAGGCCATGCTGCTGAGAACGCAGCTGCGTTGGGCAGCTCACGGCTCCAGGATGAAGAACTNGGGGAACTACTAGTGACCTTCCAGGACCTAAAGGGAACTTGCAAGCAGGCTGCAGAGGGCCTGTTTGCAAAGGCCTGGAGGGAAAGGACAAGGGGCAATGGTTTAAATTGGAGATGAGTAGATTTAGACTGGATATTAGGAAAAAGTTGCTCCCCACGAGGGTGGTGGAACACTGGCCCAGGTTGCCCAGGGAGGTGGTTGAGTTCCAATCCCTGGAGGCATTGCAGGTGAGGCTTGCCAGGGCTCTGGGCAAGCTGCTCTAGTTGGGGATGTCCCTGGCCACTGCAGGGGGGTTGGACTAGATGAGCTCCAGAGCTCCCTTCCAACCCAAACCATTCTAGGATTCTATGAAAGGAAAGGAACAGAGTTTCAAGTCATCTCCCCCAGCTGTGGGTGACCTAAGCTGGCTGCAGCACACCTTTCTCTGACACGAGTCTGTCCTCTCCAACAAAGTGACAACACAGCACCTCAGTGACACCTCCAAGTCCTTCCCCACTCCTCTGCATCACCACTAATGCACAGCACCTGGCTACTCCAGCCTTGCTTTGCTCTTCATCCAAGCTGCCATCCAGCAGGAATGGTGTCAGGAATACATTCCACCTCAGGGAGAAGAGGATTGGTTCTCCATCAAGCAGCTAGCCAGTCACTCCTCTACCTCACACAGGCTCTGTGTGCACAAAAAGCCACTTGACAGCACATTCCCCTCCTGAAAGAATTCATTTATTCATGGCAAGCATCAGGCTTGCTTCTGCTCTTCCATGTGCACAGGTAGCAGAACAAAGTGAGCTGGAAAAGGAGAGGGTTTCACTTCTGCTGGATCAAGACAGCCTCCAAAGAAAAGAAAAAGAGGGAAACACCTTCAGATGTTGTGCTCAGAGCTTTTAGAAACACAAAGGTTTGCTTTGGGAGCATTGAGGCAACTCAGGAGCTTGTGGAATTGCACCATCAAGACTGAAGGCAAAGGCAAGGCTGTTCCTCTCCACAGGAAAAGGATGGATCCCTTCTCCTTCCACCCCAAAAGCATTCCAGGGGAGAGCTGCAAGCAGATCAGCCCTTGGTAGCAAAAGAGCTCCCATTTCAAGTTAAGAGCAAGCACACAACTGTCTTCTAGTGAGCACAACAGGCAGTAGGAGCCACTCTTTGCCCTCCCAACCTTTTGCAGGTCTCTCTTTTAAGGCCTTGGAGTGTCCTGACAGAAAGAGGAATATTGTGTGTGTGTGTGTGTGTCTTGTGCTTGCAATTGCTGCCCTCTAGAGCAGCAGCAAAACCATCTCCTACAATCAAACCAGGTAATAGTGTCTAGATGTCCACGTGCAAATACACACAGCGAGGGCTAAGGAACTAGCAACAGGAGCTGCCAGGTGGTTGCAGCTAACTCATGGCAAGGACAACACTTCTTCTGCCACCAAACCAAGCCAATCTTGAGCAACTGCAACTCAGCTGGCAACTCAAGTTCTCACCATCAGGCACAGCAAAAGAAAAACAACAACCAACCAAACTAAAAATAAATTAACTGAACAGAAAAACTTCCCCCCCCCTCAAAATAAAAATGTTATGGCCAGAGAAGAGTTGGATCTTCCCTGGGTAGAAGAGTGAGGAGCATTCCCCAGAAGGGAAGACTTGGCCGAGTGATTTTTGGGGCTCCCAAGTCCAAGGGAGAGTAGTGCAGATGTTGGCACAGAGATGACAAAGCCCAGTTCCAGAGTGGATTGTCACGGCAGGAAAATCCTGTTGCTGAGCCAAGGGATCTCCATGGAGAGGGGAATGTTAGCCCTCTGTCCCAGAGCTTTGAGTCCTTAGGGTAAGGAACTTCTCCAACTGCAGCAACAGGATCCTCTTGGGTCTTTAGAGAGTCAGTCCCAGAGCTGTTTTGGGTTGAGAGGAAGCAGAGGGAGTCTTTTGTGCCAAATCTAGGAAGAGAATTGCAACACAAAGTTGAAGCAGGCCTCACCTGTCCAACCCTAGTTGAGTCCCGGTTGAAGCAGGCCTCACCTGTCCAACCCTAGTTGAGTCCCGGTTGAAGCAGGCCTCACCTGTCCAACCCTAGTTGAGTCCCGGTTGAAGCAGGCCTCACCTGTCCAACCCTAGTTGAGTCCCGGTTGAAGCAGGCCTCACCTGTCCAACCCTAGTTGAGTCCCGGTTGAAGCAGGCATCACCTGTCCAACCCTAGTTTAGTCCCGGTTGAAGCAGGCATCACCTCTGTAACACACAGGACACACTCCAGGACAGAGAAGAGGCAGCAAAATGCTGCTCTACTCCTCTCTGACTGTTAGCAGAGCATTCCAAACCCACTGCCTGGCTTTGTTAAAGAGAATTAATCCAAGCACAGGCCCTTTCCCAAAGCCCCCTGGGCTAGTTCTCTCCAGATCAAGGCTGCTAGTGGAAAACAAAGTCCCTGAGGAGCAGGAGAGCTTGTTTTCAAGCACCTAACTCAAGTGAGGAAGACTCTGCCTCAGATTTCAGAGCAGCTAAGCTAAGAAGGACACGGCAGCATGCCTACCTCCAGCAGCCACAGAGAGCTTCTCCAACTCAGCTTCCAGCTCAGCATCAGAGATGGGAGCATCCAACACCTTCTGGGGAGCAGGAGGCAGATGTGCAGGCTCCTTACTTGAGTCCTGGAGGAGACTGTCCAGCTCTTTCTCAAGTTCCTCTGTGTCCACCTCTGCTGAGCAAAGAAACAGTTCCAGGTAGAAATCAGGAGCACAGAGTGAAGTTTCACAGAGATATTAGCACTCCTAGCCATCAGTACTAAGAATAAGGAAATCCCTGGGCTTCTTCAGGGGAAAATTCAGCCCTGATGTGAGGGAGATGCTCTTCCTTTAGAAGCCTTGTCAGTCCTCATTGCCTCTCAAAGCAGCAGCAACAACATCATCCTTGCTGCTTCTCTGCCCAGGAAGGACTAGGCATTAGCAGGGAAGGGATCAAAGCTTTCCATACTGTCTCCCATGGCATTCTCATTGCCAAACTTGAGAAGTGTGGATTGGGAGACTGTGCTGTGAGATGGATTGGGAACTGGCTGAAGGACAGAGCCCNAAGAGGAGCGTGGCCAGCAGAGCCAGAGAGGTTCTTCTCCCCTCTCCTGTGCCCTGGGGAGGCCTCCCCTGGAATGCTGTGTCCAGTTGTGGGCCCCTCAGCTCCAGAAGGATAGGGAGCTGCTGGAGAGAGTCCAGCCCAGGGCCAGCAAGATCCTGAAAGGAGTGGAGCATGTGCCCTAGGAGGACAGGCTGAGAGAGCTGGGTCTCTGCAGCCTGGACAAGAGGAGACTGAGAGGAGACCTCAGCAATGCTTAGAAATATGGGAAGGGTGAGTGTGAGGAGGAGAGAGCCAGGCTCTGCTCCATGGCATCCAATGGTAGGACAAGAGGGAATGGGAGCAAGCTGGAGCACAGGAGGTTTAGTATTAAGCTGAGGAGAAACTTGTTTGCAGTTCAGGTGCCAGAGCACTGGCCCAGGCTGCCCAGGAGCCTGTGGAGTCTCCTTGTCTGGAGCCATTGCAGAGGCACCTGGATGCATTGCTGTGTGAGCTGGTCTAGGTGCTCCTGCTCTGGCAGGGGGGTTGCACTAGATGATCTTTCTAGGGCCCTTCCAACCCCTGACATCCTGGGATTCCGTGATCATCAGCAACATCATCCTTGCTGCTTCTCTGCCCAGGAAGGACTAGGCATTAGCAGGGAAGGGATGGAAGCACAAAGAGCAGTGGGAAGAGAAGATAAGCAATGAATAAAAAGCCCCAAACATACCTAAGCCATTGATCCCCACTCCAGCCAGAGTCTGGGCTACTTCATCTTGAGTATCACAAAGCTGAGGGAGTGAAAAAACACACAGTGTTTAGCTATAAAACATCAATTCCTCTTCTGTTTAACTGCAGCCACTCATGGCAGAGGCAGAAATAACAGCAAACATGCAAAAATCAACTTACTAAACTGAGAAGATGATGGCTTTAGCAGGTTTAAAAGCCTGGGTTTAAGCACTTAAGTTTGCAGTCTAGCTTCCAAAAAGATACCACTTGGATTTCTTTGTAACCCATCTCACTCAATAAATAATTTAACTGGCTCTGTTTGGTTTTATTTCCCTCAACCTCCAAAGATCAAGCTTCAATCTATTTGGGGATGTATGGAATAGAAACCAAACAGTGCCAGGAAGCTTGTTTCTTTAGCTGTGCTCTTCTTTCAGTACCTCTTGGATCTGATCCACCAGGTTCTCTGCCTTCTCCACAGTAACATCCTTCATGGATAGCTTGAGAGCTCCCATCCCAGCCTGATAGGCATTAAATACCTGAAAAGAAAAGAAGAGAAAGATGCACAATGCTAGCTAAGAACAGAA
>VWZO01006901.1:18837-37992 GCA_013396975.1 Bucco capensis | reverse complement strand
CAGGTTTTCCCCCCTCCCCCCTTCAAATCTCAATAAGCAGGCTTTGATTCCACAGTTCTGGCTGTTTAGGGATGAAACAACAGGCAGGTTTTTTTATGAGGCAGACATGGTTAGACATTTTACATGGCAGATGAAGGCTTGTGAAGTCTTCTTAGATATAAGATTTATTAGTCAAGCCCCTTCCATGATGTATTTTAATAAAAATCCTTTTCCAAAGGACCCAAGTCCATTAATGACCATGGAGAGCTCAACATTGTGTGTATGGACAGTTCCATATACTGCCTATCCTAATCCTGTTTATTTTTTTGTCTAACTGAAGTAAGTATACAAAACTCCTGAAACTGCTAAAGCTAAATCAGCACTGCAGTTCTGTTTGATCTCCATGTACTGAACTGGCTCTATTAGAACAGAATGGCAAGGATGAGTGAGAAGGCAGAGATAACCAGCTCTTGTAAAGTAATGATTTTAATCTTATCTTCTACTTGTGACTACATACCACAGAACAAAGATTTTTTTCCAGGTGTTCCTACTTATTTATGTTATCTCACTGTAAACACTATTAAAGTAATATCACTGCACAGATCCAAACTATAACACAACAGAATTTATAACCTACTCTTGTAGAAAGCTGTGCTCATGAGGAACTGTGCTACTGTGCATTGATAAGAAACCTGTTGTGGAACTCCAGCAACCACTTTGTGCCTTTGGTAAGCGCTTATCAATTGGTTCTATGTTTGTAGTGGGAAACAGAAGAGATGCATAGTAAAGGACAGACATCCTCAGTTTTTAATACATGCATTTTCACTGAACTTTGCATATCTTAAGAGTTTCCTACAGCAGCAATTACAGAAGATTTGGGGGGGGGCGGGGGAAGCTGATCTCCCCTCCCATATACATAGCATTTTCAGCTGCACTGGACACTTGCTACTGCTAGAGAACAAATATTAGGCATAGCACACAGAGGCTGTTAAAAGACTGGATGATTATTTTTCATGCTTCCATCTTTCCTATTAAATAGCAACAAAATGTTTGCTTTTTAGGCACATCACCTGGTCGCTATGGTATAATGGTAAATTCTAGACTAATGGAGGCTTGAGGGCATTTTAAATAATGCACACAATAGGCTTAAATGTTTTTAATAATTTGCTGAGTTTATGAACTTCAAACACCTGCACAGAAGGAAGAATAAAGCTATTACAATTGCATGGTGTACTCTGAAGATTTGATGGTACTGACTGCAGTCCAGTAAACAAACACTTCTATGATTCTATGATCCTACGATAATCCTATGACCAATCTTCCCTCTGAGACTAACTTAGCATTATTTTTAAAGTATATGATTAGATTACCATATATGAACTGTATGCAGGGATGTTATGAATTGTTCTGAAATCCTCAAGTAAATGTGTCAAAAAAGCCAAATATATTTTATTTCTTTACAGCATTTAGTTCGTAAATACCCTCAGGTAGATTTTGCTTTCAACCTTCTGAAGTTCTTAATCTAGTTAATATTAGGCATCTGTTCATAAGGATGAAAACTAAGTCACACAATGGAAAATCATCTGTAAACTCGCAATTACTGGGCAATGGTTAACTTTTTTTTTTTTAAATATAGTTTCTTTTCTTAAAGATAGGTGTTTCACTGTAGCAAGTCTTTTGGTAATTTTAGCCAATTACCGTTGCTTCTTAAATACACAATTGAGCATGTGATGTGGAAAGGTAGTCCTTTTAAAACTCAGTCTTATTTTGTTAGCAAATCAGTGGAATTCAGTCAGGACATCAGGAGCTGCCTACTCAGAATTATTGTTGGACTGAAGCCTTGATGAATGGCTTCATGCTATGGGGTGTGAATTAGCATCGGCATAATTAAAGCACTGATCAAACTTCTGCTGTCAGTACTTCTGTATGTTAAGTAAAGCTTATTAATCATAAAATGTAGTTTCTTCAAAACCAGATTATTTTCACAACTACTAGAAACAGAGTAAGGGACTGCTTCTTTTTTTTCACTTTTTCCTCACATGGAATCATTCTGTCCAGAAATATTTAGCCTTAGGTAAATGATGATGTGTTCACATATTCCAAAATTATAATTTGAAATTCCTTTCTTTTAAAATTTCAGAAAGCGTTATTTTTAGGCTAGTTTGAAGCAAAACAAAGTTACAACTGACTTTATATGATAAAGGTCAAGCAATAAACTGAACATCCTGTAGTACTCTCAGGAACCTGATATTGGGAAAAGTGCTGTTGGAGAGAAATGCAGGGAGGTCTCTTTCAAAAAAATATTGCATGGTGCAAAACCCAATTATTCTGCAAATTCCATGACTGAAAATTCTAGGTGTTGCAGAGTTTCTAAACTGGAAACATGTTGTAAAAGGTAACAGTAGCCAAGCTCGCTTTGGTACTGAAACAGGTATTACGCATATTTTAAGAGGTTATTAGAGATATGACTCTTGATTCTAAGACTAGGTAGTAAAATGGATGAAAGGGCAATTTTGACTGAGTTTAAGTCACTTTACCTTTAAGAAAGATATACTGTAGGCCTGAAATTAACAGAAAGAATACACACATTTTTTATTCTGTGGTGCACAAGACTAAAGAGATACACTGTCTTACTGCCACCAGCAGGCAAAATTCATTATATAGATTAAGTGCACTACTGTCTCCCTTTTATTCTAAGAGCTACCTTGGGAATGGCAAAGGGACAGGAATGCTTTTAGAACTTTCTACAGGAAAAGCATAAGAAAAACGATTTTACTAAGACTTAAATCACTCTTTTTAGCTTTTGGGATTAAAATGTCACAACTACTGTCACCAAGTTTGAAATCTTGGTAACAGCCAGTAGTTTTAAGAATCCATGACAAGTTCAGAATCACACACATGAGATGTTCTTCCCTTTCTGCTCCACCCTCATGGTGATGATTTGGCTTTTCATTTCCATAATTTTCATTTTTATTTTTAAAGAGCAGCAAACAACTTTCTGCACTGGGATAAAAGATGGTGTTGGAACCTGGCCCTCTGTAGTCAAGTTTGAGCACTTCACCCTCCTGCAAGCACTCATGCTGGCAGGTAAGGAGGAACCATCTTCATCTATCCAGCAACACAGCCGTTTTCAGGCCTTGCACATCCCATTTCAGATAATTAGCAAGTACATGTTCTTCCTTGGCTGAGAAACATAGACAACTCTTCATCCCTTAGCTTGTAGTTGTAGCTTGTAGTTGAATGCAGTTCCTTGCATACTGGCCTTGTGCCCCATCTGTAAATCTACATTGCTTAGTAACCACTGAACACTACCTAGTACCTTTGTTGAAGGAGATGCATGATTAGTTCATTTGGTTAGGTCTGCATGAATCCAAAGAGCTATGGTAGCAGAGAGAGTACTTGGTCATTTATATACATTCTTTTTAGAATGAACAGCTGTCTTCATCCTGCTGATCTGCCCATGTTTTGGTCTTTGGCATACACAGGGGCAACAGAGATCTTGTGATCTGAATGCGCTGACGTGTGGCAATGAAACTCTGACCTCCAGCAGTCCCATCCTATGCACTGAGCAGAATGGTACTTATTCCAGCCTGCAAAATGCACAAATCTCAGGCAAGACTGTAGTTCTATTCTTACAACTTGAGTATGTATAATCGATGGCTAATGCTGTATGTGGATGCATAAACCAGATCAAATCTCAGATGAGAAGCAGCTTCAAAGGTCAGAGATGTGTTAGTCTGGACTCAGCATAATTTTTGGACTAGCATTAGTTAATTAATAATCTTATGTATTTTTTAAACTCAACTCTTCAGTGAGTGCTGCATACATACCCAGGATTTCAGAGCAGTACAAGAGACAACACACTGCCAAGCAGCAAGCTCAAGATTCCATAACTACTCATTCTTCCCTTGAGGAATATTTAGCTAATAATTATCCTTTATGCAAATAAAGCAATGACTGACTGAAGACTTTCATTCATTCCAACACGCAAAAAAAGAGCTTAACATTCCTGCCAAAAAGCTGTCCAGGTAAGAGATTTGCCTCTCCTCCCACACCACCAAGCTCAGGTTTTATTTCTTCCTTGCCTGTTTTGAAAAGAGCAAACCAGTCTCTTTTCAGTTATTTTGCACACTGGTGTTGCTTTTTAAGTTTTGTCATTATTCTGTTCTTCATAAATACTGATTATAAGGTAGATATTGGGCAAAGGTTTGCAAATTATGCAGTCAGCCGCAATTCATGTGGAAGTAATCTTTCCTGCTAACCCTGGTCTAAGAGTTCAAGACCAGTCATTCAGCTAATTTTTATTAGCATTTGAAAAACGGCCTATATAAAGCTTATCTGGTTTTCAAAGTATTAAATTGTTAATTAGACTAGCATTTTCTTAGTGCTTAAAAATGAAAGAGGGTTTCCAAAATATCGTCCTTATTGAATGTAGTAAACCCAGGATACCAAGGAAGGCAACAGGAAAAAAAACATGCGAATGAGGTACCTATTTATTTTCCTCTACAACAGCTTAACGTAACTAAACAAAGTCTAGGAAAAACAGAGGTCAGAAAACAGAGCTTAGCGTTTAGCTTTATGACTGATGACTAAGGTCTTGCAAAGCTGTCTTGAGAGATTTTTTTTTTAAAAAACAGATTTTTACTTTGGACCAGCTACCTTTCTAAAGGCAAGAAGTCTGATTTTTAAGAATATTCATCAGATCCCATAGAAAACGTTTCTTTAGTGATCATGGTCTAGGACTCTCCAGAAGAATAATGCTATCTTGTCTTTGAGTGTATGTGAATATTCTGACCAACACATTTTGGAACCCCTGAACAAAACTAGTCCTTTGTGAACCAGTGTTACTTGATAATTTATTTCCAAGGTCTGATCATTGCCAAGGATGATCTGGTGGACCAGCCTTAACAACAGCTGCTAGCTGACTGTGTGAGTTTTATTGTAGTCTCTTCATCACCTCTAGGATTGTTACATGTCAGTGACTGTCAGCTTACTGGGGTACTGGATTGAGAACCCTTCCTATGAATTGAATCACAGTTGCTGGTGAATGCAGGCATTTGAAGAAAAGTCTAACTTGCCTTGACCAACTAATAGCTGGATGTAGAAGTTGTGAATTGGAGATTTAAATTAGAAAGACACAAATCTAAAGGACTGTTCAACTCTCAGAATATTTCCTTAGTATAGCAGTGTAAATTTGTAAAGGACTTCAGACTCATGTTCTCACTTTCCTTACTCACAGAGATCAATAAACTATAAGTTTTTTCACTTTTGGATTAGCATCATGTTGAAACTGAAGAGGGAAGTACTTTGAAGCCACTGTATTTTGCCCAGATATAGTAAAAAACTAACTGAACCCATCAAGTTTCACATGATTTTCCTAAAAGCACTGTGATGGTCTTTGCCTATAGCCTGAAGGCTTGCTAGGTCAGCATTTAAATAAATGGCTTTGGTTGCTGGCATCTTGCTTAAGTCTGCTTTGAAGTACATCTAGGTCATGTTGCTCTAAAGCTAAAAATACAATAGCTTATGCAAGACAGAGAGAAACATTTATTTCACTTGTTCTGTTTTGTCACTTGATCATTTCTCACCATATCTGCTCAGATGTGTATAAAGAATCATTTTATGCCACTATTGAGGGTCAGACTACATTGGGGCAGAGCTTCTGGGTACTTTCCTCTGACAAAAGTATGGGTTGCAAGTACAACATGCCTCTGTACATTGAATCAATGCACTGTAAATGAAGCTAACCAGGGAATTTTTTCAAAACTCTGTTAATGGTCAAAACCAGAACAGTGATGTAGCCATAACCATTAAAGACCAAGAGAGATTTCTGACAGGTTGAAAAGCTTGCTGATAGGAAAGATTATTAATGTGAATAGTTTACCTCAACACCTACAAGTGCTTTAAATCAAATGCTTAGCAAAACTGATGCCTCTCATGTTTTCCTGTGATTTATGCAACAAAAATACAATGAAATTTCATATGATAAATACAGAAACTGCTCTACCTACATTAGTTTCTAGCTGATTTTTCATACCTTGAACATAAAGAAAACTGCAAGCATCATTCAGTTCAAACTGCATTTAAAGGGCTCTATCCTAACTTACACTTGCAATCACTGTTTCAGCAAGGGTGTGCTTGCCAAGGAGTCTACAAAGAGAAATCCCACTGAATACAGTGTGATGAATGTTTCCTCACAGCAGAGAGATTTTGTCAGTTCAGTGGCATAGTGGAAAGACAGGCTGGAAGATGGGACTAAGGCCAGTTGGAAAACTGGCAGTTTGTTTGGCTTGAGTGGTTCTTTGCTTTGTTTCTCTTTTTCACAAGATAAACTGAGTCACTGTATTCAGCATGTAGGAATGAGTGGTTCAGACAGTGGTTCTGCACAAACAGGGGAAAAAAGCTTTTTACTTTTGTTCATATGGTCAAGGGCAACTTGAAAAAAAAAACTTAACTGTGAAGACTCCAAACATCAAAATACAATTAAAAATCACCAAGACTACCCTCCATTGTAATGATATGGATTATGCATGTGTATATGAATGTGCATACAAGGAACTTTCACTTGTATTAAACAGTTGAGAATGTTCTGATACCAAAGTCAAATGCAATGAACAGACATGTCCTGCGCTACATGCTGTTTCATCTGCACATCCCTGTTAAGAACACTCAGCAAGTGATGGGAAACCTTCACTTGAATAAATTGTGAAGCTCTGGAGGGTGAGACGGAGCCAGAAATAGGGATTGTCCCTTTTCTTATAAACCACTTAGCATGGGCTGAGCTGAAAATGGGTCAGTATGACAAACCAGTAGATGAATCTATTTACTGACATCCCTAGGACTCCTGAATATTGCTCTAGAATTATGACTGTGGAAGGATGGTGTCTTATATCAGTGCCAGAAGCAGAAACCTGGAGTCTACCCACATGCACATGGGTACACAGATCTGCTCTCCAGCCTCCTATTTTTGGAGACGTCAAGAGCATTGGAAGCTCTCAGCAATCTGCTAGGCTGCACAAATGTACAAGGGAGAGCACACAGGCATGGTAGAATCCCACTCTCTTCAGGTGAAGCAACTAAGTTAAATACTGAGCTACAGGCATCACAATCTGAGAATTCTTGGGTTAAACAGCTGCAAAATGTTTTTCTAGTAACAATACCCCTTTCACTATTTGATGTGGCTTTCTAAAAGCAACAATAAAACATTGTTTCTGAAAACTAATAATAGCTCATTTCAGAACTGAGCATTTTACAGCTAGCATGTTCATTTGACATGGATTCTGAAAATATGTCTAGCAGAATAAATTATTATTTACAGGAAGGAACCTTTTTTCAGGAGGAAAACAAAACAAAACAAAAAAACAAAACAAAAACCCTGAAGAAAATTACCTCCTGTAAGTATCAGGCTGTGTTTTAGCTTGAATGCTTTTATTCCACCAGGAAGAGGTTTTCGGACCTTTGTCTAAAATGCATCAAAACTGCTGAAAGGCTATATGCTTTATTTTACTATGGCTTGGGTTTTTTTGTTTGTTTGTTTGTTTGGCTGGTGCTTTTTTTGGTTGGCTTTTACAAAAAGCTACTATTCTGATTGTCCAGGAAGGCAATATAACCAATCTTGGTTACTAAATCATCATTCATACACAGGATCTCCTAAGAGACTTCAAGATAAATTATATTATAATAATCTTATATATTAAAAACTACTATAATCCTTCAGGAAGCTGCACAAACAATGCATATGTGCGCATTTTAATGATTTTTTTTTGTAAATACAAAGTTATTTGCAAGTAAATCGTGTGAGTTTAGACAGACAGACAGCAACTGTACAATTAAATAAATGAGCCTTGTGTACAGAAGTCGATGCAGTATTTTCTATGTAGCCTATCAAAACCACCCATTGAACATGGAACTGCCCATTACCCTTTAAGTGTGTAGAACAATGGCACTGTACTTATTTTTTGGCTGTCTGAATTGACTTGGCTGTAAGTGGGTGGCATTTGAACAGGACTTGCTGACCTTACACACAAGCTTCTCTTTCTCCAAACTAATTTAGGTAAGAGAGGGGTTTTGCATCTTAAACATGAGTATCTTTATTACAGTTGCTAGCATTCTGTATTTGGTAAACTTCAATCATACACTCTTAAAGTATTTATCTTGGTGCTGTAATTTTTTTTAATCTTTTCTCTCAGCTTTCACATTCTAACAAAGACAAGATCCAACCTATTTTCCTGTCCAAGGAGACCCTGCCAGGCATAACTATGCAGTACATCGGAGTCTAAAGTAAATTTGGTATTACTGATAAAAAATAGCCATTAATTTTTATAAATAATTGCAGAATCATTACAGATTACATTAAACTGTAATTAAGTTTTCCCTTATGCTGGAAATAAACCTTACTTAGAAACATAAAGAAACTTACACAGTAGGATCTAAAATCTATTTCATGTAACTGGGATGGATAAAACTGATGTTTTATAATACATTTAGATCATTATCTAGGTCATTTTCAACTTGGAAAATCAGTCCACACATGTAGAGCAAGTATATATTTTCTGCCTTTTACCAAATCATGAATTATGCACTTGTAACACTTAAAATTCCTGGTTAAACTTTGCATGGTCTTAGAAATCATGTTGTGTAATTTAAAATAATACCTGATGACTTGTTTAAGACTTCTCAACTAGTTACAGTTACATATCTTCTTGTTTTCAGTTTGCTGGCAAAAAGTATTTGCTAAAATCTTAAAAAATCTTCTAAGCAGGATAGACAGAAGACTCTGTTATAAGCCACTTCCGTGACAAGAGTCTATACTTGTATAAGTGATTTTCAGACTGTGCCTGAGTCTAAACTCATTAACTGTTAAAAATCATTAAAATATACCAACAGAATACTGTGCCAGTGAATGTATTTCAAGTTTCAGAAAACTGATGGGCATGGTTTCTGTCTCTACATACTGGAAGAGTATATTTTGACATTATATTGCAATGTCACACCTGGCACCAAACAGCTTTGCTGCACAGAACCTGGCTGTTCATGACACTGGGAAAGGCTGGGCTTGGGAAGTTCTTTTTTCTTAGAGATTCTGCATACTGCTTTACTATCATGTACTCTCTTCTTCTATGAGTCATTGCTTATCTCCCACTACTTCTATATGGGTATCCACTCTTGGAAGTCTCTTCTTTACTTCCACTGCAAGCCAGAAGACAAGATTTGCCACTTGGCATAGTCTGTTTGACATTTTCCACCTTCCTGTTGCTATTGTATTTTTAAACTCTCTAAGGTTGGGCACTTGCAGGTTATACTGTTTCGCCTCTCAGTCATGTCCCCCACCTATCCCCAAATGATTTATAAATGCACTAAGCTAATTTTAACTTAATCTGAGAATTAAGTATGGTGAAAACAATTGTGTTCAATGAGGTAAGATACATCAAACGCACATCAAACGCACCTGCATCTGAAGAATACAAATTTTCCCAGTCTTTATGTATCAGAAAATTGACATGCAGGAGAACCACATGAAACACTGTTCTGCTATCCACAAGATCATTTGTTACACCTTATTCCCTGGAGAGAAAAGCTAGGTATCTATGGTTTAAGCATGAAAATACTAGCATGTAGTACTCTTCTGAAAGGGTAATGGATTCCATCATGGTGCATGGTCCGTATGTTGCCAAAGTGGTACTTCTGAGGAGATGCTTATTAATTAATGAAAGTTGCACATCAAAACATCCATAATCCAACAGATTCATGTTATGTAGCAGCTTCTAAAAGTTCATCAGTGGTTTGTGTACAAATTTTTGCATAAGACTAAACTGTTGCTCTTCAGAAAACTTTGATTTACAGGCTCTACTAGCAAAAGTTTTTTCCTGTGCTTTGAGGATAGTTATAGTGACAGATCACTTATACCATATGTGAGTTCCACATCAATGACTACAAGATGCACTACTAGAAAGACCATATCCTATCTCATTAGTATATTTATTTCACACTATCAAGAGCTGCCTCTATGTCACAGAGACCTCTATGATGGATCATTTGGAAGAGCTGATGGAAATACCTTATACAAAGAAATTACTAATTTAAATTCATTCTTCCTTAGTAAAACAAACTTGATTCAAGTGAATGCACTCTAAAATGTCTGCAAGAAAGGGCACAATCTGCAGATTTATTTCTTAGTGTTATGTGTCAGTGGAGCCCTGTGATGGTGTTCTTGTTAGGATGATGCTTCCTTAAAAGCACAGTCAGGTGACAAACTTCTAGTTTTAAGCACATGTGCTATAATAAACTTCACAAACTGCAACCTAACAGTCATTTTGGTCACATTGCAGGAACATATACATGAAGTAAACACTGGGACAATGGAGAGATCACTTGAGGCCACCAGAATGAAAAACAGCCTCTCTTCTTGCTTCCTCTTGGAAAGAAAGACTCATGTCAAGATTAATAGGAAAGAAGTCATGCTAGCTAAGATAAGGAAGAGCTGCTCCTGCACCCCAAAGAAGTTGAAGAACTTTGTCATGGACTTCCTTCCTGTTTTACAATGGCTTCCCAAGTACCAGTGCAAAGAGTATATTTGGGGGGATGTTATGTCTGGGTTAGTGATTGGGATTATTCTGGTACCCCAAGCAATTGCATACTCACTTCTAGCAGGTCTGAAGCCCATTTATAGTCTTTACACATCATTCTTTGCCAACATCATCTATTTCTTGATGGGTACATCCCAGCATGTCTCAGTTGGCATTTTCAGCTTGATAAGCTTAATGGTAGGACAAGTTGTGGACCGAGAACTTCTCTTGGCTGGGTTTGACTTGAATGACGATGGTCCTCCAGCATTAGGTGATGGCTCTCTGCAGAATGACAGCCAACGCAACACAACTCCCTTTAACCTTACAATAGCAGGGATGAATGCTGAGTGCGGGAAAGAATGCTACGCTATTGGCATTGCTACAGCCTTGACATTTGTGGCTGGAGTGTATCAGGTAAGTGGCTGCTGACATCCAGAGGCAAGGTATGAAGTTCCTAAAGCTTTGCATGACCTCAGCTTTGGTTTGACTCTTTCAATGAGAGACACAGCAACAGTTCACTTGAATGACCCTAGACTGTTTTCTCCAGGAAGCCTAACTGTAGGCAACTCAGAGAAAGCATGAGGCAGGCAGTTTTCTTAGCTACTAGCAAGCATAGGTAAAACAAGGGCCTTCTGCAGGACAAATAACATTGTTTTCGTACTCTACTGCCTCTTGGCCTTGATGCTTTCATGGGACCATGATTCCAACACAAGTATTACATTGAGGGAAATTCCCAGGTGGCTGTGTACTTCAGTAATTAAGAAATAATTCTGTTTCCCTAGATACTTTTAAAAAGGTGCAGATCCACCCAGCTGCTTCTACACAGATTCAGAACGTAATGCTCAGTGTTTTGCTATTGGGTACTATGTACTACCAAACTGCTGTCCAAAGATAAGGGATTATAAGACAGAAGGGGTGAGACTTTTTAAGCGGTCAGACTGTGATAGGACAAGGGGGAATGGTTATAAACTGAAGGAAGGGAAATGTAGATTAGAGATTATGAGGAAGTTCTTTACCTGGAGAGCAGTCAGGCACTGGAACAGGTTGCCCAGAGAGGTTGTGGATGCCCCATCCCTGGCAGTGTTCAAGGCCAGGCTGGATGCGGCCCTGGATGACCTGGTCTAGTGATTGGCACCCCTGCTCAGTGCGGGGAGCTTGGAACTACATGATCTTTAGGGTCCCTTCCAACCTGGCCATTCTATAACTCAGAAGCACAAAGAGTAGGAGAGGAAATAGATTGACTAACCTACTTTTCAGACTACGGCTGTGTTGGACTCTTCCAGACTTACCAAGATGCTGCCCATCACAAGGGTATGAGGATACAGAAGAAAGCAAAATGAACATACTTACCTATTAAATGTAAATTAAGAAAAAGCTAGGTATCTTCTTTTTTTACTAGGAAATTTCAAGTCACATTTATAAACAACAAAATGCCCTTGTGAAGCTGTATTTTCCAAAGGAAGGAGAAGCAACTAGTTGCTGGCAGTACCCTGGTATCTGCAAAGGTCTGTGAGCTATTCTGCCACTTCTGACCTTAGGCATGTCACAAAGGCTGTCTGTGCTCCATTTTCCCTTCTGTTCACAAGGCTAAAATGAAAAGTGCCATTTTTCCGTAATAGTGTTACTAAAGTAGGGATCTTAGCTGTTGCCATTCAAGTTCTGTTTACAAAGCAATGAAGTAAATTTTAACTTCATTCACTTTAAGACAGGAAAAAAGAAACCTGGCTTTGGTGTAACAAAAGCATTTTTAGATCCATTGCTTTTCTGTATGGCAAATAAAATTTAGGCAAGCCATTTCAGTGGAGTCACTTCAGATCTGTGTATGACTGACTCTGTTTCAATTACCTCATTCACCTCTTTGTAGTATCCCACAACAGTAGAAGGAATCGCATCTTAAATGAGGACTGGAAACATCAAAGTATAATTCTTGTTTTAAGATTCAAATAACCAAATACTATCTGCATCCATCTGTACTTAATTATTTGCAGCACCATTAAAAGCTCTTTCCCCCCCCCCCCCCTCTTTTTTTTCCCCCCNCCCCCCCCCCCCCTTTCTGTTTCTCCTCAGGTTCTAATGGGAATCTTTCGTCTGGGTTTTGTATCTATGTACCTATCTGAGTCTGTACTAGATGGTTTTGCAACTGGTGCTTCCTTAACCATTTTAACAGCTCAAGTGAAGTATCTGATTGGAATAAAAATCCCACGTAGCCAAGGGCATGGTATGCTTGTTATTACCTGGATTAACATCTTCCGGAACATTTCTCAGGCTAACCTTTGTGATGTCATCACAAGTGCCATTTGTATCATAGTGCTGGCCACTGCTAAGGAACTGGGAGATAGGTATAAACATAAGCTGAAATTTCCTCTTCCCACAGAGCTGGTAATTATTGTTGTGGCAACACTGGTGTCACACTATGGGAAGCTAAATGAAATGTATGCATCCAGTGTTTCTGGAGTTATCCCAACAGGATTTATTCCCCCAAAGGTACCACAATTCAACTTAATGCTTCGAGTTGCTGTAGATGCCTTGCCTCTTGCCATAGTCAGCTTTGTCTTCACTGTATCCCTTTCTGAAATGTGTGCAAAGAAATATGCTTACACCATCCGAGCCAATCAGGAAATGTTTGCTGTGGGGTTCTGCAACATCATTCCTTCTTTCTTCCACTGTTTTGCAACCAGTGCAGCTCTGGCAAAAACACTTGTCAAAACATCTACAGGCTGCCAGACTCAAGTTTCTGGTGTAATTAGTGCAATGGTGGTTTTGCTGGTGCTGCTTTTCTTGGCACCTCTCTTCTACTCCTTGCAGAAGTGTGTTCTGGCTTGCATTATCATTGTCAGCCTTCGAGGAGCCCTGAGGAAGTTTCGAGATGTGCCAGCACGGTACCATGTGAGTAAGATGGACACACTTGTTTGGGTCATTACCATGTCTGCCTCTGCCTTAATCAGCACAGAAATAGGGCTGTTGGTTGGCATTGTTTTCTCCATGTTATGCATTATTGTTCGGACACAGCGGCCACGGACATCACTGCTTGGTCAGATCCAAGACACCAGCTTTTATGAGGATGACTTAGAATATGAAAATCTCTCTTCTGTTCCAAAGGTCAAAATATTCCGTTTTGAGGCCCCACTTTACTATGCAAATAGAAACTACTTCCTAAAGACTCTGTACAGACTGACTAACTTAGATCCTAACTTAGAAGCTGCTAGAAGGAAGAAATATGAGAAGAAGGAAAAGCAGCATCTACGAAAGGGAGATCATGCAACTGCTAATGGGCTGGACGTCAGAGAAACCACTCTGCAACTAGTTCCTGAGCAAACTGATTTCCAAGCCCTTATTGTAGATTGCTCTTCCATCTCATTTTTGGACACTACTGGAGTTAATACTCTCAAGGAAATCCTGAAAGACTACAAGGACGTAAACATTTCTGTTCTCCTGGCTTGCTGCAATCCTTCAGTGATAGACTCTCTGAAAAGAGGAGGTTACTTTGGAAAAGATTGTGAAAGTATGCAGGAAATGCTGTTCTACAGTATACATAATGCTGTGCAGTTTGCAAAAGACCAAAAGCTTTCAGCAGATTGCTCAGTTTAACCCTGTACCTTCCTTGATTGAGTGACAGATGGGGATATGCAGTTTACATCAACTATTAGACACACTGTTGGCTGTGTACAACAATGGGCCTACAAGCCACTCATCCCTGAAGCACTCTGCTGTTTGTCAGATGACACATAAAACAGCCACTGGGGATGCAGTCCAGGACCAGGATGGAACAGGTTGGATTATTATCGGCACCTTCACTATAAAATGTAGGTGATAAATAATAGGTAAGTTTGCAATTGACTTCCTCCTTGTGCCACAATCATATGTGACCCAATGTATGCACCATAAGACTGTTGTGCTGAAAGGTATGCACAGTGCCCGCTAACTCTCCCAGTGGTTTGATGGCTGGGCTAAGCTATCCCCATGAAAATGCAATCAGTCTAGCATCTTGGATAAATAGTGTTTTAAATTCTGGCTTGCAGGTCACAATCCCTTCTATCATTGTAAGTATGATGCTAAACAATTCCCACATACAAATAAATGTATAAAAGATTAGGGAACGTAGCATGTCTCTCCACTTTGACTACATGGGCTTAATGACATAACCCACCACAAAAGAAGAAACCAGGATCCATCACAGGTTTCTCTGAAAACTATCATTTTGAAAAAATTACTGCTAGAGTCATCTGTGTTATTAACTTAAATCTGCGGTTATTAGTTACTGAAGGTTGCAATAGCCTTTATGATGTTTGAAGAAACATCACATTGATGCACAACTTTGTAACTAATAAGAGGATAAACAGAATTATGAAAAATTAATGTCTTTAACTGGCAGTCACTACAGTTATCCAAAAACAAGTTGCCTCTGGTGGGAAGGTGCAATTCCAATTGAGGGACACATAAGGACCATCAAACACAAAACCTCAAAACTGTGAGGCAGCACAGCATGGTCTTCCTACAACTGCCTGCCTGGGTGCAAAGAGAAAGAGAAAAAAAAAAAGGGTAGGGTGGGAAGGTGTGATGTGCCTAGAAGGCAAGTGATGAGTCAGTCAGAACTGCCAGGCTGGTCTTCTCTGATGCAATGCTAATGAAGTTTTCAAGTGGCATACCTGGGCCAAGTAAAGTGAGCAACACTTTCTAAGCTGTGTATCCCCACATGCTGGAAAAATTCAACAACTGTTTGTACATACTAGAGATGTTCTGGGTTTGTCTTTGTTTGTTTGTTTTCCTCCTGTCACACTATTCTTTGATTTGATGTCCTCTAAAGAATGTTTTATAGAGCTGGGTTACTTTCTACAATAATTTGCATTCACTGCTGTTCATTCTGCTTTATGTCAAATGACACACCCAGAGCCAGTTTTGTTGTAATATGTATATATTCTTTCTTTACAAATAACCACAGATTTTGATTTTGATTGTAACACAGTATTCTGTGTTCTGGCCCATGGCATTGGCAGAATATCCTCTTTCATACTCAAGCCTGCACTAAAGGTAGGACAGATACCCTATCTTTCTCTCCTTATTCATAGATGGTTTAGATATACCACCAGGCATGGAAAGAAAGGCATGGAAAAGAGAAGGCTTGAAGGGGATCTTATAGCAGCCTTTCAGTACCTAAAGGGGGATTATAAAATAGAAGGGGAGAAACTTTTTAGCTGATCAGATTGTAATAGGACAAGGGGGAATGGTTAAAGCTGAAGGAGGGGAAATTTTGATTGGAGATTAAAAGGAAGTTCTTTACCCGGAGGGTGGTTAGGCACTGGAACAGGTTGCCCAGAGAGGTTGTGGATGCCCCATCCCTGGCAGTGTTCAAGGCCAGGCTGGATGTGGCCCAGGGCAACCTGGTCTACTGTGTGGCATCCCTGCCCATGGCAGGGTGGTTGGAACTAGATGATCTTTAAGGTCCCTTCCAACCTGGCCACTCTATGACATGATTCTATGAAATCTATGAAATCTATCACAGCTGTGCCTCTTACATTTACTATACTCTAGATATAGATTCTACATATGCAGAAGCCATTTCTCTGCTATGCCATTTAAAAAAAAAAAAAAAAAGAAAAGTTAGGTCAATACATCGTGTGCCTTGCTTATTTGAACTTTTCAGGTTACTGAATGAAGTAACACTCATGCTGAGGTTCTCTATCTAGATGCCCCAGAGACTCTTTGGCTCTCACAAAAAGTATTTTATTAAAGGAAAAGCAATGTATTCCCCAAAGACAAAATAAAAAATGTTTTCACAGGGATTGAGAATAGCACAATATTGGGTACATAATACTGAGTAATACTGACATTTTCATGCACTCATTATAAAAAAAAAAAAAAGCATATTAGCTATACACTATTAGTACTGCCAGAGCAGTAAATCTGACATAAATGTCTGTCAAGAGATTAAAGAATTTATTATTGCCAGCAGTTTCCTGCCATAAAACAAACTAATTACATTATTCCTTAAAGTGCTGACTTGGCATGACTTGCTTCTTTCTGTCACAAAAGCAAGTGGACAGAGCCCAAGGACAAAGCATTGTGTCTCCTTTTGTTTATAACCATTCTTTTATCAGGGAATATGTCTTCTAAGGTCCTGCCAGGGCCTAGCATAAGGAAGTGGGTTTACAGGATTTACTGCCAGACAATATCAACGTAGACACTCTTAGGCTGTTATGCTAAAGCAAAACGTCATTGGAAGACAAGGAAAATTATGTCAGACTTCTCCTATTTTTGTTGGTCAAGCTCCCAGCCTAGAGTTGAAAAACTGCAAAACCATCCTTAACTCTAGCTGAATCTTATTTTGAAAGGAGAAACAAACTATTTGCAATAGTCTCTGGAGAAAAGTGAAGACACGCTGCTCTTCTCTTATCTAGCATGCTGAGAAATTCAGAGTCAGAAATGTCTTTTTCATCATATTTCTTGTGAAAATGGCACCAAAGGATAACTAAGCAAAAAAAGCTGGCTATGCATAAGAGGCAAGGTAAGCTTTAAGACTTTTGCTAGGAAGAAATTATTGACCAGAAGAAACCATAAGAACAATTTTCTGTTTCAGTTTCATTGCACAGCTGGCTCACAAGTTTTGTTCAACACTATCAAACACAGCAGGGAAACAGCTTTAAGTGCTACAATTTGGGGATGCTGAAAGACTAAATTATTTCTAAAGGAGTATGTAAAAAGTAAATACAAAACCAAGCCTTTTTCTGGCACATTTATGTTTGCTAAACTGTGTTACACCAAGATTAAGGCTACGAAGATTGACAATGTTAAAAATCGCTGATTGTCTTCTACTAGGAATTAGGTACCATTGACTTGGAGAGGAAGTGGGGATGGGCTCATAACTCCAACTGGGGCTTGACAGGGCTCTGGGCAACCTGATCTAGTTGGGGATGTCCCTGCCCACTGCCTCCAGAGGTCCCTTCCAACCCAAACCATTCTATGATTCTATGATTCTAATGTTAATATAAAATCATCACATACCTTACAAGAAATGTTATATCCATATCATGTAGATTGACTATATTTTTGTTGACTGTGGTGCCTTGTATAAATCACATACACAACAAACTTCAGTACAGCTATGTAAGAATAGGAACAGGTTCTTAACTTGTGAACTGTATGGATCCCTTAGAGCTGGATGAAGAGCTGGGAATCTTCACCTCAAACTCTCCTGCTGACTAGTGCAGCATGGCCGGAATGTGTGGTCTAGGAACCAAAACAGCTGTATTTATTGGCACTGGTAACTAACAACCAGGGAACTGTCCAGTCCATCAAAGACATCTTGAGTTCCCCCATAACCATGAATTGTCCTGTGTTACTTGACTTAGAGATAAATGTATGCTTTTGGTTGGAAAATAAAACTAGTAGTTTTCTGAGAACAGTTTGCCTCATGGCATTCTTTCACAGTGAAATTACATGATAACCTGGAATAAAGAGATGAGTTTGCTGTCCTAGAAAATGCTTAAAATATAAGGCAAACACTCAGCACTGGGAGATTAGAAGACTTAATGAGAAAGACCATTATACAAGCAATCTGCTTCTTGTGAGGAACATTTATATCACCTTTAAATAGATGGCACAACTGCGAGGAAAAGCAATGCTTGTATCTGTTAGCCTTCCACAGTGGTGTATCTCCTAGTCCTCTGTTTTCTGTTAGTGCTCTTCTTCAGTCAAACACCACCACCTTCCAAGAAGTCTTCTCCACTCACCAACCCCATGACATAACACAGTTTTGCTGTTACAGGGTTCTCACTCAAAATCTTTTTACATCCTTCCAGGTGTTTTCTTGGTTCAGGAAAAGAACAGCATATGCACAGAACTTGGTGCTGGTGTCTTCTCACAGGTAATTAGTGACAGAACAAGAGGGAGTGACTTCAAGCTGCAACAGGGTAGGTTTAGACTGAACATCAGGAAAAAATCTTTCACAGAAAGAGTGGTCAGACACTGGAATAGGCTACCCAGGGAGGTGGTTGAGTAACCATCCCCGGATGCACTTAAGGGTCATTAAGATGTGGTGGTGGTGGGATATGGTTCAGGGGTGAACTTTGTAGAGTAGGGTTAATGGTTGGAGTCAATGATCCCAAGGGTCTTTTCCAACCTGAATGATTCTATGATTCTAACTCCTCCTGTTTGACATGCATTCTTGACTTTGTTGCTTCTTTAAATCCCAGCATTTGTCTGCAGGCACCACACTCTCTCCCTTTCCAAAGTACTACTCAGTTTACTGGTTGTCCTTCCACAGCTTAAACATTTTCTTGTCTTTAACAAGGGTACATTTTTGAAAAATGAGCAGTGTTATCTTGGTTCTAAACAGTAGTGAATTTTTCCTTGTACTGACAAACAAAGAGGGACTGGTTGAGGATGTGAAGGTAGGGGGCACCCTTGGCTGCAGTGACCACAAGTTGGTGGAGTTCAGAATCATGGGCAGGAGATTCAGGGCTACAAGCAGGATTGCACCCTGGATTTCAGNGATGGGATGCACCCGGGAGTGCTGAGGGAGATAGCAGAGGTCAGTGAGGTAGACTGGGAACTGGCTGAGGGACAGAGCCCAGAAACTTGCGGTCAGTGGAGCAGAGTCTAGCTGGAGGCCTGT
>VWZO01006901.1:1057-18824 GCA_013396975.1 Bucco capensis | reverse complement strand
AGGCTCAAGATCAGTGCATCGCAAAGAGCAGGAAATCAAGTAAGATAATTAGGAGACCTGCTTTGTTGAGCAGGGAATTACTGGATAAACTTAAACAGCAGAAGAAAATATAGNTTGCAGATGATACAAAGCTGGGAGGAGTGGCTGACATACCAGAAGGCTGTGATGCCATCCAGTGTGACCTGGACAGGCTAGAGAGATGGGCAGGCAGAAATTCAATGTGATTTAACAGAAGCAAGTGTGAAGTACTGCAACTGGGGAAGAACAACCCCATGTATCAGTACAGGCTAGGAACTGATCTGTTGGAAAACAGCCCTGGGGTAAAAGATCTAGGAATCCTGGTGGATAGGAGGATGACCACGAGCCAACAATGTGCTCTTGTGGCCAAGAGGACCAATGGCATCCTAGGATGCATGAAGAAGAGCATGGTCACCAGATCGAGGGAGGTTATCTTCCCCCTCTACTCTGTGCTGGTGAGGCCCCACCTTGAATACTGTGTACAGTTCTGGGCACCCCAGTTCAAAAAGGACAGGGAGCTGCTGGAGAGAGATCTGCATGGGGCCACTAAGATTATTAAGGGAGTGAAGCATCTACCCTATGAGGACAGGCTAAGAGAGCTGGGTCTCTTTAGCCTGGAGAGGGGTNCGAGTCTAGCTGGAGGCCTGTGACTAGTGGTGGCCCCCAAAGGTCGGCGCTGGGTCCAATGCTATTCAATATACTCATCAATGACCTANGGCAAGTGTCAGGATGATGGAGCCAGGCTCTTTTCAATGTCATCTTGTGTTAGGACGAGACGCAATGGGAGTAAGTTGGCACACAGGAGGTTTAGTGTGAACATAAGGAAAAACATTTTCACAGTGTGATTACAGAACACTGGAACAGGCTGCCCAGGAGGGTTGTGGAGTCTCATTCTCTGGAGACATTCAAGACCTGCCTGGATGCATTCCTGTGTGACCTCATGTAGATGATCCTGGTCTGGCGAGGGGGAAGGGGTGGGGTGGATCTTTCTAGGTCCCTTCCAACCCCTAACATTCTATGATTCTACATGTCAAAGATAGGCTAAGTATTGACTCTAGTGGGTTAGAATCCTATCTTTGAGGCACTACAGCTTTTCTGGGACTTTATGCTTGACTGCTAATTTTCCAGACTCTTAGAATTTTGATTGTGCCAAGGACTGTGTCCCATTTTGAAGACTCAGTGCCTGCCTATAGAGGCTGAAGCTGAACCTACGATAGACACATTCCTTTTGCTCAATCATCTGGAAAACCAACCTTTTCCAGGTGGGATTTTGGCTTCTGAGCACAGATGTGGCTACTTTCTTTTTAAACGTACTCACTGATTGTTCTGTTAAGTCAGTTAAGGCAAAGTACAAAACTCATAGCACAGTAAGAGAGAGAGATGTAGCACAGGAGCACAGGAAAGAGTGTTTACTGGGAAACTTCCACACAGAAAGGTTAAGGGAGGAGCTATGTTACCTGCTATATTCACAGATGGACTAACAGAGGAACCTCTGTGGTACAGATGAAACACACTCATCTGTGTGCAGGATCTCTGAATACCTTCCCAGACAAACCTATACACACAAGTACAACCTAATACCTAGGAAGAAAACTTCTTTTCCTAATGGACATTCTGAAACCCACTACTCCTCTGCTCACACCCCATTTCCAGAGTCTGAGCTCTTCTTACCCTTGCTGCGTCCCCAGATTTAAAACTGGTAAATTCCCATCTTCCTGTGCTGGGACAGCAGGTACAGTGACGATGCGGATTGGAAATATGCTCATCTCAGCAACAGCCTAAGCCATGCAGAACTTCAAGGGCTACTAGAACTTTGGATGGGGTTTTTATAGGTTGTCTTCTCTCACAGACCAACCACTCCTGTTCTAGGCATCTATATTTGTTTCTTTACCCTTGGCATGTAGGTATGAGTGTGTTTAAGCTGAGTTAAATGGGACCTGAAGAGGCAGGGAATTCTAATGTTGTCCTAAAGTCTGACATGTATTTCCCTAAAAGCAGAAATGATACTATGTATATGAAACCTTTTGCAAAATGGTATTAACTAGCACTAACTCAAGTCACCCTGTTTTAGTTGTTGCTACCCATCACAGGATGCAGTGCACAAGTGGGTTCAGGATGCAAAAAGAGACTCCCAAGTCAAGCAGAAGGAAGGTAGAAGTAGTAATAAAATAGTGGCAGCTTTCATTTGGACATCTCAGTAGGTCAGGTTTGTTTGAATCTTCATGGGACTTTTTTTTGCTGTATCATGTCTCCTAAATTAAAGGACTGAAATGTAAGTCGTCTCTCTAGTCCCTCAGCACTGCTCTTAGAATGGCTAATGGTTAGCAAAGCACATAACAGGATGACTAAGAAGTCTTGTTTGGGACAGTATCGCCATCTGCAATGCTTTGGTAAGGAATGGACTGAATTTATGCTTATTACCCTATTCCATCCCATTCCCAGCTTGCACCAGACTCATCTAATGTGGAAAGGGAGCCTAACACTGTGACCTGAATATTAAAAGCAGACCTATGGCCAGGGGGAGCTCTAGGTACACATGTGGACAGCTGGGATGTGGACAGGAACTGAACTCTCAAAGTCTGGCTTCTCCCAGCAGTTCTCAGTACTGAGTTATTTGCTGGTGTTATTGCACTAAGACCAAACTCTGATGGCCTTGAAGGAACAGTAGTGATAATTCCCAGTACGAGTCTTGACGACAGTTAGAATGGCCATTGCCTGGAATCCAGTTGAGAGCTCTCTCCAAAACACTGCGTGTAGATGCCCAACTTCCAAAGAAGCAGAAATGCCCAGCTTGCAATTATATGAAGATAAATATCAAAATGATACTTTAATGTGTGACATCTTTGCATATTTTGACTTGAGGTGTTTGCTTACCTGAGAGTAACTAATTCCAGTAACCAATGAATTCGAACTTGTTCGATCCCACCATGCGGAACAGAAGAAATGTAGGCAAGATTCATCTCTTGGTCTTTGCTCAGGTCAAACAAGTCAGCACGCGTGTGAGGTAAAGGAGGACTTCAGGAAAGGAGGGACAGAAAAAAAACAATACATTGCAACATTAACTAGTGACTCCACTGGGCATTCAAAGATGCCTATGCTAAGTCTCTACATCACCTGCAAGACTATCCCTGGCATGAGGAAATCTGTCTAACATGAGATGAAAGCAAAATGGAGTTGCAGGTTATCCTGGGCTAACTGGCTACATATGCAGTTTGGGAAAGCGCAACACAACTTGGGTGCATCTCATCTCCAAACTCAGACAGCAACCTCAGGTAGCAGTGGTCTGAAGAAGCCATACAAGAAGCCATACATGGCAGTCATCTTGTCTCTGGGAGCTCACTGTCTTGGAGTGGAAGTCAGACTTGCTGAGGTCTATATTAAGACAAACACAGGATTTATCTTCCTGCTGAAGCCCACACAATGACACCAGCTCTTGCTCTGCTGTGTCTAGGCTTGATATTGCAAGCAGTTTAACCTATTCACAGCTATACAGCAATGATCATGTTAACATGACTTTGGTGTCCACTTATTCCACTTAAATTAATGTAACACTGAGGTAGATTTCTTCTGCCTCTTCTATCAGCTAAATAGCTGCAAAGTGGCCGGAAATCTCACCCCAGCTGTCCCCAAGTCAGAAACTTAGAACACTGTTTCGCTGGGTTTGGGCATTCTTAGAGATTCTCATTAAACCTCTTAGTTAAGTGCAAATTTTGAGTGTTAAGGCATCTGTTTCACAAGAAAGATAAAGCAATATTGGTCCAAAGGTTTAATAAAGTATTTCATGTCTTTATGTTGCAAAGAGAGATGACTTGTGTTCTACCTACAGACTGTATATTAACTGTATAAGTCAAAAAACAATATAGTTTAGGTTTTGCCTACAGTGATCTGTCTCTTCTGTGCTGATTGTAACTATGGTGGGAAGAGTCATCATACTTTCCACTTCTGTCTCCCTCCACTTATTAATCCACCTTCAAAACCCCACTCAACACATCTGCTACTGTGCACAGCAGGGGAAATGCCTGATCCCACTTGGACAAGAACTTAATGCAACTTTTGTCCTAGTGAAGATATTACCTACTTATTACTCTACCTCCCGCATCTTTATCTGAAAGATGGGGCTTTGCTTCATACAGTCAGCACATATGAGCCCCTCTGTGCACACAAGGCACTTAAAAATCACCTAAGATTGCTTCAAGTCACACAAGTGAAATTGAGAAGTTACCAATTACACACTTACTAAAAATGTATCAGCCGTTTGGGTTTTTTAAATTGTTCCAGTGGATAATATTAACTGTCTCACAAAAGTTGAAGGCTGTCCAACTCCAGTTAGCTCAGCAAAACTGGGTTTTCTCTGTGAAGCAAAGCACTACCAGGATATGAAGGGATAGAGTTGAGATTTATGTATGCTCCCATCCAATCTCTGACATAGGCAAGCCAAACCCACTGGCAGCATCAGGAAGGCGGTGCACATTTAAAGTGTCTTGTAAGAAGAACAAACTCCTAGAACTAACAGGCAGGGAAGCTCTGCCTAGGCCTATTTAGGAACTGTGACAATAAAAAACGACGTATGTGCTGTGCTGTAAAGTCCAAAGGACTTCACATGTTTGAGAGGACTGGAGGCAAAGGAGCAAGTCAGAGAGGGGATGCTCACTGGCTCTACCTTGTGAGCCTCTTCGTTTACATTAACTGGCTATATCCCACGACCAACTCTACTCAGGTAACAAGCAACACGCTAAGCAGCAAAAAGCACACAGCAGCAGACCAGGAAAAGCCAAGGTTCCTCTCAATATCCTCACACCACGGGCACCTTCCACTTGAGGAGCGGTAAGAGGCAGGCGCCTCTCATCCCGTTGGCTTCTCGCTAGCGGTAGGCGGCCTACCGCCAGGCGCCGGACTGCAGGGCTGTGCGCGCTTACCAGAAGCCAGTGCTCCTCCAAAAGTGCTCCAGGGGCCTCTCAGCTCGTCGGACGTCCACGTACACCACGTAGGCCGCGGAGCCCGCGCCCAGCTGCACCAGCAGCCAGAGCAACAACCTCATTGAGGCACGAGAGGCTGGGCCAGGCCGATCCGAGCGCGGGGGCGACAGCTCTCGTCTCCAAGAGCTCCCTCCGTCCCTGCGGTGAACCTACTTAATTCGCTTCGGGAAGCACAGGGCAGGTAATAGAGCAGTAGCGTCTCTGTCTGAGGCCCAGGCGTCGCGTACTTTTGTTGTCGTAGTGGTTCTGGCGCAGACAGTGACCAAGGAGTTACCTCCCAGAAGCCGCCGCACAGCGTAGTTATTGCTGTGACATTTCTCTTAGACACCACATGAGGGAGGTGTTGTCTTGTGCTGGTTTAACGTTCTCGTGCTCTGTAGCAGGTGATAGGTCAGCTGTTGAAAACAGCCTTCCCGGAAATAACGTTCGCCGAACTGCAACTGTGTCCGTTTTTTTCAGTCTGACCGTGTTTATTGATCTCAGTTTGACAAAGAGCTTTAATTGTGCTTCATAATAGAGAGACGTGCCTCTTCCTTAGGATCTCTCTTTTATGTCTTGCACTGCTTCAGGAATCTTGTCAAGCTTTACCGACTAGAAAAATGTGAGGAATTTGGCTTCCCCCCACTACTATAAGTAGCATCTCGGTTTGTGTTCAATAGTTCTGATTAATTGTGTGGATGGGGTACTCCAATCTGGTTTCCAGTAGAGGCTTTGGATTTAGCAGGGTAAATCATGGGCCCCTGTAACAGTGCCCACACCAGGGAAAGTGAAAGGTGCTGCCAGACAGAGAGCTGGGCTGCAGATGATCTCCAACAAGAAAACTAGGTAACAACTGTGTTTCTGGAAATCAAGGCTATCGTTTCTAGTAGAGTAACCAAGATTTGTGGCCCTAAAAGCTCTGATATTTCACCCCCTTTCACAGATACCAGCACCTCCAGCACCTAGCTGGAATGGGCAGGGAAGATATCCCTTGCACCAGAGCCAAAAGCTCAGCCCAAATTTCAGCAAAAAGATTTACAAAGGAGAAACTGCGTGAACCCCACGGTTTCCTACTGCAGCCTGTCCCCATTGTCATCAGGAAGGCCTGAGCCATTGAGACCACCCCAACTTTCCCTCAGAGACTGCCAAAATGGAGCTGTTGCATTTCAGTTTGGCTGATTTCAAAGTTGTATCTGGAAGACAAGCTGTCAAACCAAAACTATGTTTACTTGGCCAGGAAACCTAGGCCCTTCTCAGACACAATATTGGGTATGTTGTAGAGAGTCTGAAGCAACAGAGCCATGGATGCAGATAGTGCTCCGCTGGCATTTAAAGAAGTATCTGTCAGAGCTCAAGGAAAGACCTCCCGGAAATCTGAGACTGTGATCTCCAGAGCATTTCCAAGAAGATGAGAGACTGATGTACTGGCTAAAGACTGTCTTCTTTGTTTTCTACAACTTCCCCAAGGCACGGGGAAGTGCTACATCTAGCACTTTGAGATCTAGCACAAGTTGAGAGACAAAAGATAAAACCTATGCCAGAGGAGAGACAGAGAATTGGAGGCATCTCTACATCACCCCAAGGTTTCCTCTGTCATGTCTAAGAAAGCAGTTTTTTTTAAGGTACTACTTCTGCTGAGGTATTCCTGAAGTGGCAACCCTAGGCCCTACTTGAATGAAAGCTAGGGTAGAATGACAAATACCGCTGTTATTCAGGGTCTGACCTTTGCATAGCCTTTCTGCAAGGAGTGACTCAACTGAGGAGTAACAGGTTTAGCATCTCTCATCTGCCCAGCTTGGGACACTGGAAGATTTTATACTAACCAGGTAGATAGGAAGGCCAGCCTCAGCACACTGGAAAGGGCCACTGCACAGTACAGCTCTCCTGCTACTTCCATTCCATTCTCTCAGCATTTCCTGTGCCTACATGCCACCTCAGGAATACCTGAGCACAGAAAGAGCTCCCAGTTTGTGCAGAGAGACAGCAGAAGGCTGCTGCAAAATTCCCAGTGCTCTTTGACGGGGACTGTCAGCTGTGGGAAAACCTTCCTGGTAAAATATCTGACAGAAAATCTCCTGCATGCTTTTTCTCTAGCAGAAGGCACCTGGGCTATTCTGGTGAGAATATTTTCTGCTGGGAAATACTATTCTTCACAAGTAGTACCTTGAAAAAACTGCTTTCTTAGAAATGAGAAGGGAAACCTTGAGCTTCTGTTTTGCAGCTAATCCAGAAGGGGATATTTATTATTTATATATCTGTTCTTAATCGATCAATTAAGTTATCATTTGTCATAATGCTTGGTTAACAGAAGCCTACAGACACTTGTTTTGAGAATTGAAATTAAAATTGTCTATATTCAGTCTGACAGCAAGTTTGGAAAATTATGATGCTGGTTGTGTTAATATCAATGGTGGCTCATGGTTTCAACTTTAAGTTCAGGTTAGATGCCAGTCAACATATTAATTAATATAGGTTTGGAAGCCTAACTGAAAAACAGAAAGGCACAGAATTTACACATTCTGTGCTGCTTGTTCCATAGGACATGGACTGTAACTGACATTTTGTGGGGACTTTGGGGAGGCAGAGGCAAAACTAATCACAAAGTCCTCTAGAAAAATCATAGAATCATAGAATGCTAGGGGCTGGAAGGGACCTAGGAAGATCATCTAGGCCAACACCCCTGCCAGAGCAGGATCACCTAGACGAGGTCACACAGGTATGTGTCCAGGTGGGTCTTGAATGTCTCCAGAGAAGGAGATTCCACAGCCTTCCTGGGGAACCTGTTCCAGTGCTCCATCACCCTTACTGTAAAGAAGTTCTTCCTCATGTTNTTCCCAGATGCAATACTTTACATTTACCCTTGTTAAATTGCATTAAATTTCTCCCTGCCCATCTCTCTAGCCTGTCCAGGTCATGCTGGATGGCAACACAGCCCTCTGGTGTGCCAGCCACTCCTCCAAGCTTGGAATCATCTGCAAACTTTCTAAGGGTACAGTCTACCCCTTCATCCAGATCATTAATGAATATCTTGAACAGTACTGGACCCAGCACTGACCCCTGGGGCACAACACTAGTCACAGGCCTCCAGTTAGGCTCTGTTCCACTGACCACAACTCTCTGGGCTCTGTCCTTCAGCCACTTCCCAATCCATCTCACATCACAGTCTCCCAATCCATACTTCTTAAGTTTGTCTATGAGGATACCATGGGAGACAGTGTCAAAAGCTTTGCTAAAGTCAAGAAAAACCACATCCACTGCCTTCCCCTAATCTATCCATCTAGTTCTGCCATCATAAAAGTCTATAAGATTAGTCAAGCTGTTCTTTGAGTCCTTTGAAAAGCTTTTGTTGTCTCATTTTGTTTAAACAAGTCAACCCAACTCTACTTGATTAAAACTGCATCTACATTACAAAGCTATTTGCCACTTTGATACTAAATACAGCTTTGATTTCCATGTTAGACCTCCTGTGGCCATCATCTCTGCTCATGAGGCAACCCGTTAGAAGCTCTTCCAGTTAGGAATGATGTCAATAATTGAGAATATAAATACTCTCTCAGCTCTGTGCTCGTGAAACAGGAAAAGAAAACCAAGGCTATTGGGCCACTACTGCTTTCAAAACAAGGTGTAAAAATTTTTTCCTCTATTGTATGATCATCTCAACAGTAGGTCTGTACTGCTCATAATCAATCAAGAAACCGTAGTTCAGAAATAACGCTGTTTTTCATTTTACCATTGCTACTGCAAATCAAGTGTTTGTTTCTAGTCCCTTTTATATCTGTCTTGCATAAGGCGTAATTAATGTTTAATTCCTTACCAAGGCCTTCCATTAGGGATTCACTTTATTTCTGGGAGGCATAGGGCCATCACAACTAACATGTATCATTTGTTTGACAGTTTCATGGTTCAGTTGGAACAATTTGCAGATCTGTCCATCAGTATCTTCCCTGCAGCTTTGCAGCCTTTCTATTTTAGTCATGAACTTCAGAGCAGAGAAGAGTAACAGGCCACTAAGTGATCCTTAGAAATGGAAGGAATAAAATTCAGAAAAGCCACTGGAAATAATTTGCCTAATGATTTATTAATTTGTTTTACTTTGTTTTGAAAAGGCTTAATGCTAATGCATTAGAAGAAGAGTTGTACTTCAGAGACATCTCCTCAGCAGTGCAAGACTTGCAGTATTTTTCTGTCACAAGTTTCCACAGTTGTATCCATGAAGCAGCAGCACTAACAGTCACTTCTGCAAAGCTGAGTCAGGGATAAAAAATACTGTGCTGTCCTAGTGTGAGCATACTGCTCTGTGGAAGGCTGATAAAAGCCCTTTTGCACTCTCTTAGTGTTTGGGCATCATCTGGTGGGGCAACAACAAAAGAAAAGGAAATAGACATCAACAACTTCAGCTGTTAGGCAGCTCTGCAGGCACATTGCCTTGTGAAACAGGAACAAGTCTGTGTCCTTACTCTGCTAGGGCTGGACAGTCTCTAGCTGTCTGTGAAATGTCTGTGCCTCTCCTCTGTGTTCCCCAAATGTCTCTTTAGGTACTTGCATACAAATCTCAAGCATATCCCATTCCCCACACTACCTGGGTTAGACTCTCAACAGACCTTGCATCTTAACAGATATACCTGTGGTCACAGCTGTATACAAGCCATAAATAAGTGGTGACAGTTTGTGAGAACCTTCCCGTTTCATTGCCATTCCAATGATAGCACAGGATATTCATGCCAGCATTTCATACAGTTTCCCTAGGAAGCCCATCCTTCTTCTAAAAGATAAGTGACCAGTACTAGGGCCAGCTGTTCCACCATTTTCTACAGTGCTCTCTAGAGGCTTTTGTTAACGGCAGGACGAGCCTGCTAAAACACAGAGTGCACTCATGTGAGAAGAAAAGCTTTGGATTTGCACCTCAGACTTGTATCCATGCTTAGCCTGATACAGAATAAGAGAAACAAGTCCTGAAAAGTATGTGTGCAGGTGCCTAGGCTAAAGCATGATGGAGTTGTTAGGTTACATTAAACATTGTTGCTATGCTTGCCCACAGGTTTCAGTCCAAGGAGAAAGCGTAGGTTATACTTGTGGGTAGATAATTCATGGGAAAACTTCTCAGGCAAGGTTTTCCCATTTGCACAAAGGCAGAGTGGGTGTCCTCAAGATAACTGAGTACTCATTTTCAAGGAACAAAACTCTTAAATTAATACATCTTAAAACCAACAATTTTTGAAGTTCAAACAATATATTAAAACAGAAAACAAGGTCATCCAGGTTCAGGGGTTTTTAGATGCTTTCTAAATAGTCTTTGTGAATTTTTTCACAGTTAGACTTCTCAGTTTTACCACTTTCTGTTAATGAATAGGTAAACAACTTAAACCGGAGCACAACTGCTTTTCTCCAAAGTATCTTTAGCGGCTCAATAGACGTAAGTATTGCGCACTCATTTGGGCTTTTACATACATATGCTTCTGTACTGTTATACACTATGATGCAGCCTAATGTGGAAAGGACAGGATCATCAAAAGGTTTGTATTAGCACAGTGCATCAATTTCAAGCGTTTCTTGCACTCTTAGGGCCTTCCCAACCTATCACACGATTAGTAAAATGCACACACACATATGCAAACACACAAATACATATTCTTCTCTTCAAGGGAGTCAACTCTCAATTTCCTGTTGTTCACAGGTTGCTACCTGCAAACAGCTGTCCTTGGAAAGATGACATTCTGTATTATCATTTTGCTACACGGTGGCTTCATTTTTCTTCTTTGGGCATATTTTGCTTCTCCCAGATTTCCATGTTGCTCCTCACAGTTTCTATCTGACAAAATGGGTGAGAAAGGATAGTTTTTGAGTGGAAAAGAGGATGTAAAGAAGCAGCACTCGAGTCTCTACTTTCCAAACCATATCTTCCTCTTTGGTTTGTATTTTGCAAACTTCAGCCATCCTGATAAGAATTTTTTCAGACTCATTGGATTTTTTGGGTTTAAGATGGAAACATAAAACAAACTATGTAAGAGTTAGAAAGAAAATAGAACTCACTAATCTCTTTAATAACTTTTTATGTGACAGGTAAAAAGGTATTCTGTGGATACAGGCTACTAAGGTAGTGAAATCTAGAGAAATTTGTCAGACTGGCCTTAAATTTAATTTTTTTTTCCCTCACAAAATTAACCATTTTCTTTTCAAGAGGAATCACTTTGAAAAACACAAATTAGGATACTTCAAAAAATTTCTACTGGCCATAGAAGTGGCCAAGGAAAATTATATATATTTGCAAAATATGTATGTCTTATTTCCATTTTTGCCTTATTTCAAACTTTGACCTCTTCTGAATTGCAAGGCTTCTAGCCATCCCTAAACTAGGGGGTCCTGTTGGCTGAGCCAGCAACACTGTAGTTTCAGTAGATGTTAGCTGTCGTTGCTGCTCGCTCTTTATGGGGCCTCTCAAGGAATTTCACCCTTTGCTCCTCCTTGTCAAGTTGCAGCTCATTGACGATGTAAGAATATTAGACAAGCACTGATGTACTTCTGCCTGCCTTGGTGCTGATGTTTGACATGGCACCAACTTGCTGTGATACCCAGTGAATGACAGTTGCCACTTTCCCCTTAATGTTTGCATTTGTGGCCCTGGAACTTTACAGCTGAAATTGAACTCCTGAAGACAAGGGATTTCCTGCAAATCTATATTTACTCTCTTCACCACTTTTGATTCAAAACTGCCACATCTTTTGTGGTGTGCATGAATGACAGTTGAAATCTGCCTGACCTGCTCTGCATGTTCCATATCAACACATGCTTCAGCTTCAATTATGATTACATATTTACATTCCTCCTTATGCAGGTAATGCAGGGAGATTTAAAATGCTTTTAATAATGTGCTCTGCCAAAACACAAACCATAGTGGTTATTTACAGCACCCTGCTGTACTGCTGATTACAATCATATATTTTGCACCAATTTTTCCTTCATCAGTTCCTCATATAGATGAGTCGTGAGATCAAATACAATATATGCACAATATTATAGTTACAATGCCTTAAGGCACATAGCACAGAAAGCAAACATAGGACCTGCTGCACAGCCTCTGGAGGCCTGCAGGTGAATCGTCATGATTTTCCTCACTTCTGTCACCCTGTTTTCTCCTTTAAGAGAAGCAAAGTATTCTCTTCATTCATGTAAATCTGCCTTAATTATAATCCATCTGAACATCTTCCTTGTTACTGCCTACTTTACAAACTTAAGAGAGTGTCAGGTGGTACAAGTCTACAGCAAATAGAGAGTCTTTGCCAGTCTCAGAGTCTAGAGAAGATATAAGAGACAAACCATTGTTATCCTGTTGTGCCAGATGAAACAAAGCAAGGGAAAAGTGCGGGTCAGGATCTGCAGCAACAAATCTACACTGATAATAGAGAAAGCCTTGAAATAGACATCTCATTTGTGAATAGCTGGAGTTAGATGGAATTAATTTCCCACTAAGCAGATTATCTGCTTCTACCTGAAGCAAAGAGGAGTATCTCAACTCTGCCTAAACCTAAAACTGATCGCAAAGACTGTGGCATGGCAATTGATTACACAGTCCTGGCTAGTCCCAAATCTATGCACAAAACTTGAAGCCTGTCTCTTTCAGCCGCTGCCCCACTCATAGTTAACAGTGGCAATACTTATGAAACTAAAGCAGATGATGATTTTAATTAATTTTTCCACTTCCTCTCTCTGTCAGACACAATGCTCATTATGAGGTTGCTGTTTTTCTCCCTTCTTCCTTCCAAGTGCTCTTTCAGAATGCAACAGAAAGGATGATTTCTGACCATAATAACATCAGGCTTTCTCCTTAAACTGTTTAGCCAGAGGCACAAGAGGTATTGATGGCTTGGCCTGTCCTAGAAATGTCTGAACTCATAAGGTTCACAAAACCATGCAGTAAATGAAGTGTACAGATCTCTGTAGCTGTCAGTCATTTAACAAAAATAAAGCATTGCTACATAAAGAATAAAGTCAGTCAACTTTGCTGATGGCCTGCATGACTCCCTTACAAAGGTGTTCATAGGAGAAATGGGCAAGTCTACAAACCTATAAAAAGCAAGATTTTACCACTTGGCTTTTGTTAACCTGAATGCACCCATTTATGCTTTCAGTTAGAGAGTTACTATTTTCTTAGTGGGATTGCTCTTCATATAGCAGAAGACAGATTTTTATTTTTTCTTTCTTTATGACTTACCAGAAGATTTAGATCTTAGTTTGTCATGCATTTAAATTTGGATGGTCAGCTAGTCTCCATTGGTAGCCTTGAAGTGCTCTCTTTCCAGATACAAACTTAGGCCAACCCCAAACTGTTAAAAAATTATAACTCAGGTATCCCAAAGTAACATGTTTCAGGACCATTGAAGGTTTGGTCACTTACACTGCAGTATTTTTGTTCTTTGTGCCTCTGCAGGTAATGATTGGTTTAAGTCCTGTCAGTCTCACAGCTGTCTTCCTCAGTACACTTGGTTAGAAAGCCAGCAATTAAGTAACAAATAAAGTGGATTAAAAATATTTTCAGCTGAAGTCTGGATTTTTTGCTAAGTGGTTCTGTTTGCAGAAGGATGACACCATTTTCTAAGGGTAAAAGTGTCTTCAACTGAATCAAGTGAAAATTGAAATATTTCATGCAGAAGGCATGACATGATGAGATTTCATGGGAGATGTTACTTGGCTGCTTGCTCTTTAGAGGCTGATGTATGTTAATACGGTCACGGCATACTCCTCATCTCCTCACCAGGAGGTCTGTCAGGGAGGTTAGTTTTGGCCAAATACTTCTGTTCCTCATTTTTCATTTTTACCTAAAATGAACTTAAAATGTCTTGTGAAAATGTGCATGATTTTCTGACAAACTCAGAAATAGCTCAGAAAAACAGCTCTGAACTATTTTAAACAATATTGCCAAGACGTTTTGGCCCAATCTTGAGTGCAAGTTCTGCGGCACTGTGCAAACTCAGTTTTAGCACTGAGATAACAGTTTTCTCTTTCAAAGAGGGTGAAATTCACTAGAGCCTTTCGCCAGTTCCTTCTGGAGAAGAAAAATGTCCCCTGGGAAGAATTCTGACCAAAGTTATCACCTAATAGGAAATCCAAGCACACTTAACATGCTTTATTGCATGTCAAGGATCTGTTATCAGTGCTTCTCTAAACCTGCATACTTTCATAGGTTTTCATGAAGTCAAAAGAAAACCAGATACAGAATTTGTCAGTTTCACATGGAATTTTAACAGAACTATTGAGGTCAACTGACTAAATTCCTGCCTGTTTCCATCATTCATTTTGGTCTAAAATTTTTTAAGATTTTGTCTTTAGTTTTTGCCAGGAGTGCTCCTGCTGAGCAATTTCCAGTGAAATATGATAAAAAACAAAAATAGGGGCTTAGTTTCAGGTGAACTTATGGTTGTGAATATGCCTGATTTTCCAGGAAGTACCCTTTTTGTGGTTAATGCCCTGAAGTCCACGTTTTTCCTGTTGTATTTTGTTTACTACTGTGATTGCTCAGTACTTTGGCTGGTCCAGGTATTGTGGCCATTGAGGTTTTTTCCTCTGTTCCTTGTCTCCTACACCAGTTCAGATACTAACTCCTCTGAAGATGGGCTGTCTCCCAGCGTGTTTATTCAGAGCTCACACAAAGCTGATTTTTTTGACACTGGAATGTTTGGCTACTTTCGCATCAGATGACAGCATTTTCACTGCCTGCTGGCTTTGAGAAACTCAAGAAACCTTTAGTGACAAGCTGGGAAAAGAGGTGGAAAACATTGGTTTCTCTCTGACCCAAAATTTTTTATTGCTGCTTTTGTTATTCCAGAGTGAGGATATGGTCTTTAGGAGCAGAAAAGGAAAAAGGCAGGTTAGAAAAAAATAACATTAATATTTACTAATCAGAAGAGATCAAAAAACAAGCACAGATAATCCCAAATGACATTTTTTCTTTAAAAGCCACAGAACATCAAGGATGAAAGCATCTCACAGACCATGAAGTGAACACATTTACTTAACCCTCTCAGCTCCCTGGCTCATTTTAACAAAAATAGGAGGGTGGAGTTCATAATTTTTTAGTACTTTTTCAGCTATTTTCCATTCATTTGCACTGAATATGGCAAATTCTTACACAAAGTTTTGAAGATATGTCTTAAATACATTGAGCGCTTACAGAATACTGCAACATTGCTTCAAGGAGTATATCCTTTTCTATCTTCAAGTGTTGCCTTGTCATGTGCAGACATTCTTGCAGTGTCCATAAAAATGTTGTAATGTCCTCAGAGATGTTGGGGGACAAGACATGAAGAGTTTGTAAAACAAATATTTGTAAATCATTCCATTGTTCCAGAACAAGGAGTAAGGACTGAATTCTTGGCAACTTTCAAACAAAGTTTATGGCCTCTTTATGATCCACAGAGAAGCTGTGTCCTTCAACAATTTTGTCACCTGGGAAAGCATTTGAGATTGCAGACAGAGGAACCATAGCTGTTTCTAAATGGGCATTGGTTTAGTTTTATTATAGGGTGTCATGGGTTAGGGACTGGGGCAACCCTTAACCAAGTGACAGTCACTCTCTGCTATCCTCTGTTACCCTCCCCCTGACTCCAGCCCTGGGAAGGGAAATAGCAATAAAGAGCTGAGAGGACTTACGAATTAGAAAATAGAACTAAAACTACTTTAATAAATTAATAGAAACAAAATAGCATATTTACAAATATATACAGAGCCCAAATCCCCTTTTTTGGTAACTACTTCACCACTGAGTAGGCCCAGCAAGCAGACAGTATCCTGATGGGGGGAACTGGATTCTGGAACCTTCAGAGGTGATCAAGAAGATGACAGAGTCTTCCTCAAATGCTGGCCATCAAAGAATGGAGAAGAACACAAATGGGTGAAAAGAGAAAAGGAAGAAGGAACTGACCTTCTCCTTTATACTGAATATGACATGTATGATATGAAATACCTAGTTGATCACTTTAGGATTGCCTGAACTGTTTGCTCCTCCCTGAGGTGTAGCCTTTTACTTTGCCTTCCTTTCACGGTGTGGAAGATCTAACAGTGACCTTAGTTTTGCATTCCAATCCTCAGCAATAACCTAAACATTAGTTCTTATTGTTTCTAGAAGTGAGCACCTGTCTAAGAAAATATTTTGTTAGCTTCCAAAGTTCAGCTAACTAGAGAAGCTTTATCTGAAAAGTAAAATTGCTGGACAGAATTGTTCTGTTTTAGCTCAAAACAGGACAGAAGGGTAGTCTGAGAAATGAATTTCAGCATTCCTGCTGACATGGGATTTTCACCTCATGCATTTCCATGTTCTCTCAGATGTTGCTTTTTTGGTATTGGCTGGGATGCCAGGTAGGTCCTAGACTGGTTCCAGAGTACTCAGTGCATTGTTAAGGTTTTCCTCCAACATCAGCAAGGTACAAGGGTTTACTAAGTTGTCCAAGCTGACGAAAGATTTTCTTCACTTAGCATCTCTTCATTTTCTATACTCTGACAGAAAGTTAGTGCCAGAAGAATGTCAAGCTGCCTGGTCTAGATCTGGTGCATTTCTGAGGTTTCTGTCTCAGGTAGGATCTGGCATTTAATAAGACATGCATACAGTGACATGTAGGCAAGTGTTTGCTATCTCTGCTACACTTGGACATGCAGTGAGAAGGAAGCTTCCAGGAGATATACTTATGTTGAGACCATTTATCCTGCATCTTTCTCTTCTGCTTGTCCAGGTGTGTGGTGGTGTTCTTCCTGCTACAGTTTTTGTGTTGGGAGAGGAACTGTATTTTACTTATTTCCTCTCTGAGGTTTTTATTTTCTATATATGTTGCTATTGGCTGAAGCAGGAATATAAAAACTGCCCAGGAACATAAAAACAGGAAGCCCACCTTCCTGTTCAAACAATATTTATGTCTTCACATATTCACTGATCCCACCAAAGGCCAATTTATAGTGAATGTGAAAGATAATTAAAATTGGTGTAAATTAGGTGTGAATCAAAAACTGCACAAAGGGATGAACCCAAATGAGAATTCCACTTTGTGCCTTCTGAAGGAGGAACAGACAAAATGACTATTCATCTCATTTGGAAGTAGCAACATGGCCAGTAATCACATGTACATCAGTGTACACCTATCTCCTGCCTAGCTTCTACACATGGTGCTTTGTACCCCTTAAGGATCTAGAAGGCAGTAGGTGAAATGGTTAAAACTGTTGAGGAATGGGAAGTTTAGAGACTAAAGATACATTCACAAGAAATAAAGTTTCATTAGTCCTCCAGCTCACTGACCGGCACATTTCCCTCCTGATAAATCCTCTAAAATTCTTCTTTTCCTTCGCACTTTATAGGCTAGGAAATTTCAGTCTAGTACGCTTTACTGTAATCATATTCTAATCACTCTGTTGCTCGATCTGACCCTGTACCTTTTGTTCCAAGACACCTATCTTTCCAGTCATCATACTCATTGCTATCATATTTTCCCTAGCAATACTGCTACTATACCCATTATCCTCAATACAAGAAGAGACCATTATGACATCCCCCTACGCTTACTGCTGGATTCAACAACCATAATTTCAGGATATTATGTCATAGCATCCTTCTAAGTATTTCCATTTACAGAACATTCATGGCTGGAAATGACCTCTCAGATCACCGAGTCCAACCAAAAAAAGAAAACAACAAACAAACAAAAAACCCCAAACCACACAACGTTCTTAAACACCTCCAGGGATGGTGACTCAACCACCTCATGGGAAGGCTGTTCCAGTGCCTCACCACTCTTTCTGTAAAGAATTTCTTCCTA